>JAMKCH010007443.1:0-74255 GCA_023653785.1 Ophioderma brevispina | reverse complement strand
AAGAAGTACCAGCTCCCAACATACTGCATGTGGCTAGCGGCCGAGAAAGCCTGGTAGACTGCTTTACAAGAGTTGCGGAGAAACTGATTGCATACGCCTTTCCACCGTTATCAATTTGGCTAAGGTACTAACAAAGTTACCGCAATAATGGTCAAGTAAGATGGTGCTTGTAGCCCCATTTTTGCCACGTCAGGTTTGTTTTTTAAGGACTGGTCAGCTGTTGGAAGACCTCCAAGAATGATTCCTTTAAGGCAAAATCTGTCGGGGACGGGAAAAACAAAAGAGTGTCACTCCAAAGGCTAAATCTCTACACTTGGCTGGGTGGCCCTCTCTCAAAGCTCCCCTTCAACGCAAAGGTTTTTCAGAAGAAGCTGCCTCCCTGGCGGCGGGAAGCAAGAAGGAAGTCAACTTCATTTATTACTATAGTAGACTTCGACTCTTCAACGTCCGGTGCAAGAAACACAAGGTTGATCCGCATTCGCCTTGTGGAGACGTGGCTAATTCCTGAAATCTCTCTTTAAAGGAAGAAAACCTCCAACATTCAACTATTAGAAACTACCTGTTGCCATCTCTGCTATACATGATAACCGGGACATAATTAGAGAAGATAAGACTCTCCCTGATCTCATTAAGGGAATGCTTTATATAACGTCCTACTGTTAGAAGCCCACTCCATCGTGGGATCTTCAATGTCCTGGTCCTTCAGTCGTCGCCAGCGAGCCGTTTTGACCCGTGAATAAAGACACTATCTCGATTTTAAATAGTAGACAGCATTCCTACTGATGGCTGCATCTACCAAACGATGTGCAGACAATCCAGGCGTTGTATACAGACAAGAAGTATATGGATTCTCAGATTCTCACAGTCACTCTACGTCCTCGTGGGTTATGGCCAAAAACACAGACACTCAATTATGCACCTCAGCCTATAGTCTTCGAGGCTCCCAGATGTTAATGGTGACCTGAGATAAACGTGGTGTCCAGTCAGAGCTCTCCGACATATTACCACCTTACTGCCCTCTTAAGGAAATCTCTGAGATTTTCTTATATTACCCGTCTTCATCATTACAAAACCCAAACCTTTTAAAAACCTGCAACAAAGCAAACATTTCACGCTGGGTATTGTACTTCCCTCATCTCTGATGCGTTGATTAGTGAAAGCCTCGTCACTGGACAGCAACATCGCCTTTAACCGCTGATCATGAAATTAGAAGTCAGGCAACATCAAGGGCTTTTCAATTGGAGTGAACATATCTGAGTAATGGGAAACCAGCAGGATGGAGGACGCCTACAACGTTTTCAGAACGGTTTATATGAAAGACCGTCCTTAAAAGTAACCCCCAATCGTGGCCAAAAACCATCTGTCGCAAAGCAGTCAGAGTATTAAGAGGGGGATGCCATGCAATCCTTATCAACATGCTCATAAGTTGAGGAGTGCCGGGTTTATTATAACTACAGGGCTTTGATGTAGATGTGCTGATGTTAAAATGGTATTATGTTTTTACTATTTAATAGCCGTAATTTGGGCAAAATTATTTCAGCTTCCATTTGTTAAAACTTCACATGGCGAAGAAACACCGCCACATCTGAGGACTACCGGCTCCACTTCTCCACCTAGTGACCAGGTGGCAGTCCTGCACTATTGTCATTGGAATTGTATTAAATGGATGAAATAGAACAGGAGTTTCACAGGGGACCGCGGGGCCAGATCCGGCCGCGAAGCTTTTGGTGGTTGGCCCTTGAACAGTTTTGAAATATACAGCAACATAGCAAAAGAGGGTGCATCGGGCCCGCGAGCATGAATATTTTGCAGGGTATACAGCCCCGCCATGGCCCGCGAGACAAAATAGTTGAGGAACCCCTGAATGAATATATCACCAAGTTGTGAGGTTCTTTCTATTTATAAATGTATAACTTACGAATGATCCAACTAGTGACCCTCATCCAGGCCCTTCCCGCAATTGGAGCCTTGGTGAAGGTACAAAATGAGCAAAGTATTTCTGGTTGCCAGTGACGTCATGGAGGGGCGTACCGATGCTTGCATGGGAACCGACTAGGCATGCACACCAAAATTTTTATGTGCCAATAGGGGTGTCTCAAGGCCTCTTTTGACACAAAAAATGCACTAGTTTGGTCATTCGAAGTATAACATGTATACAATAGAATACCCTTCAACAACCTTGTGAGTATAAATTGGTCTACTGCTACAAAAATAAAGAGACTGAGATTTCCAGAGAGAAGGCCTCAGTTTTCCAACCAGGTTTTTGCATTTTTGATGCTACCATGTATTAGATCACAAACTGAAGTGAATAAGATCCGAATACGAGACGCCGTCTTTTATTTAATGATATGATTTATTTTCTGTCGCGCATGACAGAAATTCAATGCATGGTTTCCTCTTTGGGAAGATTAGGATATCAGCCATTTGAGAAACAGGTTTGCAGTTTCTTTTCGTGCTTGTTTGTCCAATAAACCTTCGAAACCCTCATGTATGTGGGTCCGCAACCGATCAAGTGGCATTTTGAAGAATTTTACCTCAAAAAAATGCTTCTCCTGTCACTTTAAACATGAAAATGTTTTTTTTCTTTCTCGGAATCCTCCATTGACCATGAAAACATCTGGTATCTAGAGATATTCATTATTATAGTGCTATTCATACCATTTAAATTCCTTATAAGTGCTAGTTTGGTACAGAAACATCACAGCCTTCTTCCGTCTTGCACATGTTATAGTTTGGAATTTGCATACCATTGATATTGATTGGTGGGCCCTCCATCCTCTTGCAAGAATTCCATTCATGACAGCTCTTCCTCACACACATACAATGACTTTCTAACTTACAGGACAGCTATATCAAGCTTAGTCAGTGATGCCAAGCTCTGGTTTAGTGACACTATAATGAAGATTTAGTAAGGGAAGTGATAAAGGCAAGAAACTAACACTGTCTCAGGCACAGGCTCTGCAGCTACTATTTGACCTCAAATTTATTACTGTCATCATGTCTGGAAGGACAGAGGAAACACAGGTGAGATTTTAGTGTACTGAGGAGTATATTGGTGTTCTTATCTTTGTGATCATCTAGTCTATTTTATAATAAAACTAAAAAGAAATACAAAAAGCTTTATCCATAAGTTTTAGTTATTTCATGAACAAAATATTTTAAAGAAAGTGCACTTCAGTAGTAAAACGGAAGTTAGATTTTGTATGAATAACATGTGTGTTGTTGAATTTAGAAGTAAGTGACCCGATTGATAGCCTTGTTCATGCACTTCATCTAATCAAAATTGAGGGTTTGGTGTCGGGAAAACATTTATATTTTCTCATAACCCCAGTAACATTTTAGACCGGAGCAATATTTCCTCTAGATGGTATAAACAAAGCTCCCCAAATGTGGTCGGCCATGCCATGATTACACATACTATTCTATGACCATTGTGATACAGATGTTTACTTCTAATATCCAATGTACTGGAGCAAGTTACCTCAACATTTTGAATCTGATGTTTTTGGTTATATGCATCTGTGCAAAGAAGGAAAATATGATACGAAAAATTGGATCTCCTACCTTTAAAGAGACACTGGCACATTTAAAAAATAGTGCACCCTCAAGATTTTTCAAAATTGATATTTTTTATGGTTGTAAAGGTTTTATGTACATTGATGCCCCTATTCTGTTTTGGGTATGTTATGTTTATGTGTGAAATATATCTGTATTCCTCCAGTGGCCAAGACTATCATTTGTGAGCACAAACTGAAGAAATTTCATATTTTGTGAAATGTGCCAGTGCCACTTTAAATTGAACACTTGATGTGTAGCAGACAGGATTTGATAGGAAAATCTTCTGCTTTGGTTTTCTGTAGTCATTTAGGAAGCCATCTCAAAAGTAACCAATACAGAATCTACCACAGTTGAAAGAGTTAAGTGTGTTATCTATTTTTCCACAGAGTACCTACCTTGAGCGTGCACAGAAGCTGATACAAAAATTTGAAAGTGTGATAGATCCTTTTGATTTAGACGTATTCAATCCTCATCTACAAGCTAACCTCAACAGACATACAAACAGATGCACGGTGAGTTTTCTAATGTCAGTGATGATTTTTTTTGCGACATGTATCAAAATTACTGTGCCCTTACCAACATGTACTGTTGAACAGTTTGTCTTGGCTTTGACATGATTGACCCAAATGACCCAAAACCAGTGGCAGAAATATTCAGGAATTGCTTTTGTTCAAGGAGGAGGGATGCTCTATACATGAATGAATAGAGCATCCCCTGAACAAAAGAAATTCCTGAATATTCCCACCACTGCCCAAAACATTTTGCTACATACATTATGTTCTCAAAAGTGAAAGCTTGCTTTAAAATTCTCATGATGCATTTAGATATTCACAAATTTGGAAAATAATGGTTGTTTTCAAAATTTGGCCAATTTTTTTAGGATTCTTGTAATTGGCAAGTTGTCAAAGTGTACAAATTCATTGGGGTGTTTCTTTAACCTGACCAGCTTTTCCTGACCACCTTCCCCTTTAAATTCAACAATCTTAACAGAATAAAGCCACCTGGACGCACATTAGAACACTTCCTGTGGTTGTGGAACAGCACCACAGACAATGGAACATCTCTTGGGCTGCTCACTGTTGGAGCAACAATGCACAGACAAGGACCTTGCAGAATTCATTGAGCTGCCAGGCATTGTACGCATCTCTGGCTAGATAATATTTAAGAACCACACCACTGTGTTTGGATACGATAAGAAGAAGAACAGAATAAAGCTGTAAAGTTGGTCAGGTTTCTGGAAACACCCCTTTCATAGGGCCTATTTCAATATTAAGGGCATTATAACATTAAAAATACCTCATTGTGTCTTGACAGGGCCCTATATACCTAAACTGATTTTAGCCAAGTCAATGTATTGTGACTATATCAAAGAGCGGCCTTAAAGGGGCATATCGTGGCCACCATCTCGTCCCTCCAACTGCCCTAAAAAAGTTCTGAATGTGATACCATATAAACCATTGTAACATAATTGTAACATAATTTGTGCAAAAAGCCTCTTGACATAAATGAAATTGATGTACAACAATTCACTAGCCCTATGTGATTTATACTAATGTTGCCCTTTAATAATGCTCTTAACTTGTTCCTCATTTCAGATGCTACTAGGAGCCTTGGCAAGTGCCGATAAGCACTTATACTCTTCATACCGGGCAGCCCCATCAGGATTTCAGGAGCAGCATAATGTGTTACCTCTAGCAAGTAGTCAGGGTCGGTTTAGTTTTCTACCACTGAGTTCTTCTCACAACACAGAACCAATGCATACAACAATCCACGACCTCAAGCACAGGTTAGTGTCTAATTGATGCAAACTGTCCGTTTTGTTGCAGCTGGTCTCGATTAGGTTCTTTTACTTTAAGGACAAAGGTAGGTGGTCCATCAATAGGGCAGTGATGTTCTCAATATTGCGGCAGGTACTCTACAATAACATCCAGCAGCTCAGTTATGGTTGACAGAAGTATTTCTGAACCTTTCGATGTAATAACCGGAGTTCTACAGGGTCACAACTCGCTCCCTTCCTCTTTATCATCGTTGTCAACTATCTTTTGAGGAAGGCTTCTGGGCCAGGCTCGCAAGTTGTGACTTCTCCTTGCCACTCAAAATGATATCCAGCCAAATTGCTAAATGACTTGGACTTTGCTGATGATATCGAGGTAAAGCCAATGTATTATTATTTATATTATTTGAAACTCCGATATCGGAGTTTCTGCGTATAATACGCAAAAAGTCCGAAAATCATATTATACGCAAAAAATCGGATTTTGGAGCTTTTGTGGTGGGCGCAGACCCTCCAATTTCAGAGTTTTTGCATATTATACGGCGGAAGGAAATCTGATATTGGGAGTTTCAAAATATAAATAATAATATTTTAACATACGCAGAACCTCCGATATCAGATCAGCAGCATTGGTCTTATTATAAGTGTACCCAACACTAGTATATGACCATCAATTGTCAACCTCAGCCTCCCTTACAAGTATATGCAGACACCGTCTTTTGAAATTTTCAGAGGAGCATTAAAAAGCTCATCTTGGCTCCTTGAGGCGAGCTGCAGAAGAGCTTTTTAAAAGCTCCCAACTTCTGGCTGGAGACAAGCTTTTACAAAGCATAGAGTTGCACAGCAAGCAGATACAATGTATAACAACCGAGTTGGGACCAGAAGCAGTTAAAGCTCACACATTTTCAATTCAGGTGTAGCAATAAGCATTGTTAATTACTGCAATCAAGTTAGTAACAAGTTACATACTTAGACTGTCACTCAAGATTTAATCAAATTACCATGATTTAGATGTTATCATTCAAGTGTATGAATTTTCAAGGAATTAATCACCCAGGCCTTGAACCTCGAACATGAGTGGAAAGTTTTTTTTTTTAAATTTTGAAAGGGATCTCTAGTCTAGACTTGGGAGAGTAAACTGGGCATGCACGAACAGTCAAACATATCACCGGGACCTATCAGTAACAAATGTAGAACCTAAGTCGGCAACAGTCAGTCATATTTAGTCAGAATTATCTTAAAACTAATTGGGAGTAAGCTCATGTTTTCATTAATAATGGCGATTCACGATGCTTGATTACGTATCCATCAACGTGTGTCACTGTCAAGTATGTTCTTACTTGTAATCGGGCGACGCCTTTCCCCGGCACCTTTCATTTCTTTGAACATGTTTCGTGCATAGTTTACAAATCACTTTGACCACGAAGGTGGGGCCGTCTATAGTTTCTTTCTTGATGTCGAAAATATTATATAAATCAGTACACTGAGCTGATTTCTTTACACCAATGTTGAGTGAAACATATGCATTTCCCTTTTGAGAAGTGGAATGCCCCAAATACCTATAACACCCCCATTAAGAAAATGGTCAACCAGTGACCCAAGGTCACACCCAGATGACCTTCTTTACTCTTCTCTTATTCCGTTTTGGCAGCCACCGGACCGGACGTGTGTTCATCGCGGCTAAATGCAGCCAAATTTGAGACTTATGTTACACAGACTGATGTCTTCTTAAGCGGAATACTATATATATATATTACTATACCACACAACTTACTGGATTTATATCTGGATTATATAATTGGAATATCAATTACCTGTCGGAAATAGCTGTTGTTTTTCGCAGTAGGAGAGTTCTTCTATATCCTATATCTTTTTTGACCGCCGTTGCGGTCATGTGATTTTGTGCGGGAAAAAAAGGAACAAAGGCGCCATTGCCGCACGTGTTTGCGTGTTGGAGCCTGGCTTGTGTGACCGTTTCTGTTGCTTGTAGTTGTTTCTTCAATTAAACAGTTCTCTTGGGTGTGTGTGTTATTATTGTATCGATGCTTGTTGGATATTAATAAAAGAAAATATGTGATTAACTGGCTTTGGAAATTTACCGCGTGTGACTTTGTTACCGCGACGGTATTTTTGTCTCCGCGTTGGCGAGCCGGGTCTTACCGCGGCAAGCCTTGTTTTTCCTACGCTGTTTTCAATTCGACACGCGCGCCCATTTGGATCGCTTCCCCCTCGCCGCCCTGCGACCCTCTTTCTCCGTGCGTTCATTACGGGTGCTCGTTCTGCGGGTGGCCTTGTCTGTTTTCAATGGTTCGCCATTGGAAACAGTTTCCCTGTCAGTTTCGATAAGGAAGGAAAAAAGGGGGGTGGTGTTCGGGCTCCGGTCAGAAGCTTGGCTACTTATGGGTGTTAGTAGGGCGTTTCACTCGGAAGTTTAGCACCGGCTACCTCGTACGGCCGTGTCGCCTGGTCTAGCCCTAGGGGCGTCAACGGTGGGCTAGCGCGGTCTGCTCGGCCTTTTCCCTTGGGGATTTTGGAGGCTGCGGACCATCAGGTCTATGGCAGCCTCGGTTGTCTTAGGTGCTTGTCGGCCGGATCCTCGGGGGCTTGCCTGGTAGCACGCTGCCGGCGGTGGCTCGGCTTATTTAGCTCGTTGCTTTATCGGTGCGGGCTAGCGTGTTTGCTCTGCCCTTTACCTGTGGGATCGGGCGGCTGCAGACGTCATGTTCGAGGTCCTGTGTGTTGGCATGATGACGCCTTGGCCGGGGACGACGCCGAATCCATCGCCAAGTACCGACACCCGGCTCTCGTGGTTTGGGGTCCTCGGACTCTGCAATCGCGCTTTGCAGTGGTAATTCGTTAAGCCCTGAGGTGGTTTCCTCGGCACCCTGTAGGGCGCCGCGGGTGTCGGTTTACGCTCACTGCTCCCGCATGGCTAGCCGATAGCCACGCGCGTGCAATCTGCGCTCGTGATATGCAATGCTTCATAAGGCCTTCACGGCTAGGGGGGCGCGCGGCGCTTGGCCAGGTTGGTCCCCGCTTACGCGGGGGACCGTGTGCGGTTACTGGTTGGGATCGTTCCAGCGCAGTTCCCGCTACGGTTCAGCGTTTGCCTGCTAGCCAAGCCGGGGGGTGGTTAATCGATCGTTGCTGCATGCTTCAACAGCGCCGTCACAGATAGGTGGAGTGCGCGGCGCTTCGCCAGGTTTGTCCCCGCGTACGAGGTCGGGATTACGTGTGTGATGTTAATGATGCGGATCGTCCAGCGCTAGTTCCGATACGGTTCTTGCCGTTACGCCCACCCGTGGGGTTTCGTTCTCGGCGCCCCGTGGGGCAGCCTCGGGCTGCCTCCGCGGGGGGGCTCAGTGCAGGATTGCAGCATGCCATCTCAGGGCGAGATGCGTGCCCGTGCGTAGCCTATGTCGCTCTTTAGGTCTTTCGCGGGTTGTATAGCTTGTGGCTCCAGGACTTCTAGGGCTGTTCTCCCCACCTTCGGGCACGGAGTACTCCCTTTTATCGAGTCTCACATATCGGAGGTGATTGGATCGTTGGTGGTGGCGGTTTATCCGCCGTCGTTGGCGTCCGATGTCGGGCTAACCACTCGACTGGTCCCTACTCTTACGGGGGCTGTTGATCGGGCGTTGCTTGTCCGCCGTCGCTGGTTGTGGACGTTCACTCTGGAAGCCGCGACCTGTATCCCTTGCGGGGAGTCAGAGCAGCTTTGGGTCTCGGGCATCCCTTCGGGGAAGATGCCGTAGGTCTCGGCGGTTCTCTCAGGTCTACCCAAGTCCGATCTTTGGCAGGCTTCCACCCCCCTCCATGCGCGGGGCGTCCTGCCTTGGTGGTCGATAACCCATTTATCTGGCGCAGTTGCCGTGCATTATGGTGTGAACCCTCTCAGACTTGTGTAGTCCGCGGGGTTACCGCGTCCTATTTCGACGTTTGCTCTAGCCTTCTGCATGCAGGGTCCCCCACGCTTTGGTTGGTGTGCGTAGGGTGCTCCTGCCCTGCGGTGGCGGGCACTCGCCCGCATCGGCAGGGGCGTGGGGCTGCCATTCTGCCGTGATAAGCTTGCCGCTCATAAGCGGGGCCAGACCTTAGGCCTTTGTGCACAAGGCCCCGACTCCGTGGGGGTGATTTCGCTGCTCGGCTTCCTTCGGAGCTTGGGTAGCATTGGGCCTGTCTGCTACCTCCCATGGGACTATTCAGCTCTGGGCCGCCGGCGCTTCCATCGCTGCCTCTTTGGCGGCGACCTGTTGCTGCCACGGAGACTAGTACCTTCGCGGTGCTAATCCGGGACCGTTTGTGCCGCACCATCGGGGACTTGAGGCCTCTGGTCTCTTCCAGTTAGGGAGAGGCCATTAGCCTTAAGGCTGGTCCTGGCTCTTAGGCTCTCGGTTGGGCTACTGCACTAGCCTAGGTACGCGGCTGTCTCCACTTGGGGATACTTGGACTTGGCGATGAGGAGGCTTGCTGCCCACTCCTGGGGATCGGATGGGCTAGGCATCGCTTTCCGAGCCGCGGCATAGTGAACAATTTGCGTCTGGCGTTAAGTCTATGTTCCCCCTTGGGTCAAGACAATGTATCCATTGATGTGGACGGGTCTTTGGGTCTTTAGCCCGCGACTTCCTTTGGGATGGTCGTGGCCTCTAGCCTTGGCGGTCCTTTGACCTTGCCTGGCTTTCATAGCCTAGCCTTTGCTTACTAGGCTTAGGACCCGTCATCTCCATCGGGGTAGATTTCCCGGGGTTCTTCCATGCAGTTAGATGGACCCTTGTCGGGCTAGCGAGCTTAGCCTGGCCTCTGGCCTAGGGCTGAGCTAATGCTTCTTGGTGTGTTACCTTGGCCCCATTCGGGGTTTTGGAGGCCTGGCTGTGTGGTCTTCAACGTGGCCCTCCAGGGCTCACTGGGCAGCCTAGGCCTGGGGTTAGGGGGGCTTTATGTCCTTATGCTCTTCAAATACCCCCAGTGTCTCCTGGGGGTCATGGACAAATCTAAAGCCACTGTTCAACTGGCTCATGGGCTGCCATGGGCCAGAGGGAACTGTGGTTGCTTGCTCATCAGCCAAATGTGATGATGAGGTGACCTTAATATAGCCAGGATGGACTAGCACACTTATCAGTTCACAGTGGTGAGTGATGCGCTACCTTGAGGTTTCGTATATGAGTAAAGATCCAGATTCAGACTTCAATGACTTAAAATCAGGGCCAGTTAAAAATGAAAGTATTCCCAAAATCTAAGGGATAAGCAGTGAATTTGCAATCCAAAAATAATAAAACATCAAAATTTATATTTTGTATAGTGTTACTGGCATGGATGTCCCTTTACATAACCTGCAAGTGGTACTAGATAGACTTGAAAAGTGATCGTGATTGGGAGACCCGTCGCATGTCGCACAGGACAGTTTTTGAAAAAATAAAGAAACTAGAAAAAAATAGCTAAAATCTGTTATGTTTGTTTTAGTTTTGTCAGATTGTCTAAGGCATAACTTTTGAGATGGGATCATAGAAGAAGAGTAACACGGTATGCGACACTTTTATATTTCAAACTTTGCATGATAGTCAAAAACCGGGCAAACTCCAAAATATAAATTTTGCACATGTGGCGGGTTTCCAGATCGCATCACATATGTGATTAAATCCATGGCAGTACTTTTATCTGATACTGAATTGTAATTAGTAGTGCTACCAAACTATAAGTACAAAGTGAAAAAATGTCCTCCCCTTAGAAAATGTATCTTAAAGTTCCATGCCCGTTCCTAATAGTCTCGTCCGCCAGAACCCCAGATTTTACCGGAAGAAAATATTTTGGTGACTGGTGAAAGCTGTTACTTTTCTCATTTACCCTGTGAAATCTTAGGGCTAAAAGATGTTTGGTTTGGATGTTATGAGTGAAAATTTACCCCATTTTTGTTCACCAATGTTTATTTTTACACTGTACTAATCGGGCTTACAAATCACGTTTTTAGCTCTTACATCAAAGCGAAGTGAAATATCGGAGCGAATCATTACAAATGGGGTTTGGGGCTCAAGGTCATCCAATCAAGATGAAAACTTTATATAATTCAATTGGGTCATTCCCCTTTAAATTTCTCCACTTTATTATTCTTATTGTTAATTTTTTTTATATTAACATGTGACCTGACCTGGCATACATGGATCAATATCATCAATTAAAAAACATTATCCTCGTTGTGCATGATGCTGTACAGAATCCAGACTTTCAAATGTCGATATCCCCATCTCTAGCATACTTTTAACTGCAAAGTTATGTACATTGAAAAGTACAAATTTCATTATTTCTAGCACTGGTCTATGTGGTTCAGATTTTTGTCAAATGAAATATAATATTCAACAACTCCCCTTACTCCTTTACTACATGAGCTATGTGTTGTTGGTCCATGATGCATTCACAAAGTTGCTGCATCTGTATGTGCTGTATGCAGGATTTATTTTGGGGGGGCTTAGGAAAGTGAACTTAACCCCCCATAAAATGGTGCTTTTTTTGGACTTGTTGAACATCTCATCACCAAAAAGCTATTGAGACATGATGGTAATAGAGAGAGATGGATAAAATATATCAGCGATAGAGCAATATATTCAAAATATATCAAGCGATAGATCAAATCTAATTTCTACTCTTATAGCTAGCATTTTAGAAGTGCTTGAAATGTCGCCGTGTTTAATTCCCGGCTGTGATAATGAACTTTAATTATTACAGTTTAATTGCTCATGATGTACAGTGTTTTCCCCCATCCTTGATCCCTCTTTGATACACTTGGACATTAGAGCACCTGACATTAAGGGGAGCAAAACCCAAGGGTTTGAAAACTCCGGAGGTGAAAAATTAAATCCAGGGAGTTGACTACTTCACTCCAGTGTGTCACCAATGGCCGAACCTCCTGAAATCGTCCTGCTAACTATTCTCCATTTTCCTCCACTTCTCATATCAAGTGTAAACTGGAGTTAACATACGGGAATCGTGCCTTTCGAGTGTGATATTCAAACACAGGAATTTGTCAACAAAGATGACTCTGTAGTGTTATCACGTTTGAGCTTCATCACCCCAATTGTTTTTAAGAGGGATAAAACCCTGCTAGACTCTCCTTGCTAAAAACTCCGGAGTTTAATAAACTCGAATGCGTCCACATCTCACCCTGATCGACACTACAAGCCTCCATGTGGGCACGACTTGTGTATCTTTTTAAATTAGAGTGAATACAAATACAGTCAGGGATGGCCAAAATGTTGCCTCTGGAATTGAGTAGGGAACTTTAAAAACTATGACAGTAAATTTACACTTCGAAATCTCAAATTGCAATACACCAATTCATGTTCCTGCTCATCTGTTAAATTTCGGATTTTGGGTTGATTGGTTTTTGAAAAACAAAGCCCTTTAGTAACACTGATGGATTTTCTTATCTACCATTTCAATACAACCAATTGATGGTGATAATCAACACATCTGCATTAGTTAATTTGCCTTTTGTTAAAAAACAAAGCAGTAAAACCAAATGCAAATAAAAATCAAGATTTCCGGAAATTGTAATAGCAATAAGGGTATTAAATTATATCATATTTGAAAAAAATCTGGCTCCTCAATTGTGTGAAGTTTAGAAAATACCAGCTAAGATTTTCAAATCAGTGTTAAATTTGCTATCGCATCAACTGTTTTACATTTGGTAAATGTTGTTATTGTATCGGTTGCAATGTTTCATCAACAAAGGTAATAATTAAATAACATAAAGACCATTCCACTATAAAGGAAGAACACTTTGTTGTGGAAACACACGTTCAGAATGCCATTTGAAGCAGTACATCATATGTAAAGGTGCATTTCTTGAATTTAGCACCTTCTTGTTTATTTATGGTTCCCTATTGAGAAACGCTTATTTCAAGAATGTACATTTTTTGGGGGGGGAGTTAGGAGGAATGGCTGTAATCACCGTGTTAACTACTACTTAACCCTGCATCAATTGTCCTGAAAATGGAGCAAGTATAATACACCTGGCACAAAAAGTATCTTCGGCATGTTGTTCGATCAGTATTGTGCCAAAGTCAGACCATTTTGAAAGTTTTCGAATATACATTTTGTTGTCTAGTCTTTTGCTCTTTCATTTATCCCTAGCTTGTAAAAAACATTCAGAATGGCCGAGATAGAATGCCCGAAGACGCAAACCCCCAAAACCAAAAGTTGCAGTTTTTTTTATTTTATGGGATTGCAGTGTACGGGACCACCGAAAACGTGTACCACAATCAAATTGCACGTAGCTTTCTCGCTTCGTTCAGTCGGAAAACTCTTTGGTTAAAATGTCAATACCCCACGATTATTGCATGGTACCACACAGTGATCATTGAAAATCCAAAAAACTACAAATTTGGTTTGGGGGGTTAGCGTCTTTCGGTCCTGCGCTCTATCTCAGCCCATTTGGAAAGAATTTAGTATTCTCAGTTCTGCCACAGGCTACGAAATTCGGCAACGTTACGGAAGAATAAACCGCATGTTTAGAGGTGCCGAATTTTAAGTGGTGCAGAATACTAAATTTCATCCCAGCCATTTTCGCATGCTTTTTACAAGCGAGGGTTTAAATGAAAGAGCAAGACCTCAGGCAACAAACTGCTATCTTTCGAAAACTTTCAAAATGGTTGGACTTGGCTCAATATGATCGAAAAACATGCCAATGATTACTTTTTGTGCCAGGTGAGTTAGATTAGGCCTGAGCAAAAGGTCTAATGATTCAGATGACACCAAAATCTTAGCTCTATCTTCTACGAACAGCGAGATGATGTCGGACACCATAGCACAAATATCGGTGTTTCATTAAGTTAAGGATGTCAGATGGATCCAGCTTGTTGTCTCGAGCAATACTCAATGTAGTTACGGGTCAAGACCTTATTGGACATGGTAACCCCAAAAACATGACATCCAAGACAACTTGATCAATTGCACAATGACAGTGGCCAGCAAATCGTGGTCAGCACTGGGGCAACAGAAGGATGAATGAAATTGAGGGATTAGTCTCCAAATATATATCTGTGTTTGGTCATGTCCTCACACCAGGACATGTTTTGTACCAGCATAATGAGCTTGTTGTAGGTGCCATCCAGTCTATCCTGTACCTTTCTTCCTTGGTCAAGTCTCAGAATCCATATGGTATAGGTAATCAATGACCTACATGCCATTCTTTAAAATAACAGGCGTTCACGCATGACTTGATTAACTTAGCTCGAGCGGCCACAGGGCGCGAGAGCTAAGTTAACCGAGTCACTTGCGAAAGCTGAAAAATATAAAAATAAAAACTCTGCTAGCCTAAGTTTACACCCTCAATTTAGACTTCATGCACACAATTTATTTTCGTACTGTGCGTAGGGTATAATGTAAAACATAACCGTTTTCTAGTTGTCAAATTAATTGCCTGTAAAGTCCATCTTCAGCCTTCATCCATTTATCTCAAATTCAGTAGGTGGTTTCCAAGTGGCTTTTGATGCTGTAGAAATAGCATAATAAAGAAAGGAGGCAAATAAAGATGAGGATCGTTTCAGGCTTGGTTAATTACAATTGGATCTAATCTATGCGTATACCAGTATACAATTCAATATTTTGCTATGTATGGTGCATTATGGCCCAGATTACAGTTGCATGAAAATGTATGCATATTAGTTGGTGGACAGATGTTGATATTAAACCACTAATAATATAAATGTAATTCTTAATTGCCTGTCTCTGTGGGTAGTCAAAAAGTAGTAGTAGAAGTAGTAGTAAATCCAAAGTTTTAAATCCGGTTTTGTCCCGGTAAATGGGGGTGGCCGGATTCACCTCACACTGGCAGCAACCGCCCTTACTCCCTTCCACTTCACCCGATTCAATGCATCCTCCATCCTCAACCCAACCCTCCTACTCTCCTCCTCCACTTGCTTCTTCTATGTCTTCTTTGGATGTCCCCTCCTCCTCGAACCTCCCACCTCGAACTCAAAGGCCCTTCTTAAGGCATGCTCGTCATCCTTCAACACATGCCCATACCAACATACACTATTCGCCTTCGCCAACCGGTCCATCACCTCTTCTAAACCCAACATCTGCATCAAGTCCTCATTCTTCATCCTATCCATCAACTTCACACCACACATCGCTCTCATCATTGCTCTCTCTGTCCTCAGAATCCCCATCTCATTTTCGCTCAGACACCACGTCTCACTCCCATACAGCATCACTGATCTCACACAACTCTTATACATCATTCCTTTCATCTTCAAAGGATATCTTTTCCCTTGTAACAACTCCCCACATTCTCTAAACTTCACCCACCCATACCTCACTCAAGCTGTCACAGCCACCTCGGATCCCACCACCCCCACTAACCTTGTCCCCAAGGTATGTGAACTCCTTCACTGACTCACCTCATCACACAATCTTCCCTCCTGTTCCCACCATCCTCCAGCTCCCTTCTGGATGTAAATTGTATTGTGATGTGTGTGTTCAAGTTTTGTTTGGGTAGAGATATGCCTATGTGAGTCTGGAAGTAAGGACCCCGGTCGATATCCCATAAAAACCAATTTTTGCAAGAAAAAATGGTACCCATAGTTATACTGAGATACAGATTTTTTGGGTCCAAATAATTATAATACAAAGTGGCTTCTATTTTAGAATTTCAATGTTTTGTTTTGCAAATGTGGAGAAATGTGGCTCCAGATTGAGGAAACTTGCAGAAAGATTTGAGAAAACTTTGGAAAACAATCTTTAAACCGAAATTGGCATAAAAAAGGATTATCCATACATACACCAGAAAGATGGAAAATGACAGCCATATTAGTGGCACATCCAAGTATTCTCATTTGCGTTAAGAACCCCCATCCACAGATTGTGATCAAATTAACTGGATAGATGAGCAGCATCCAGTTGGACTATTAGTCTGTGTCAAGATCCTCAACCAGGATCGGTTAGAGGCGTCAAAGACATCTCAAAAAGGATGCTGGAGGTGCGTGTCGAAAGCGAATCCTTCGGCAGAGCGGAGAGAGGCGTTTTTGCGCAAATAGGGACAGTTCTGTGCAAGCATTATGTTTCAAAGTATATGTGGTCATCATATGGCAGATTGTCCTACTAAATGATTGCTAGTGCCAAGATTATCTTTTAACTGAACCCTTTCTTTAACCACAAGACAAATGCCAGACAGGAACAAAAACCAATGCTGCCAGACGGTAGTATCACATTTGTTTGACCGCAGTGCATTCATACGCGCCTTAGTCTGTATTGCCCAATGAGTTCCCAGGAAAGTTACAGAAGATTTATCTCGGAAAATAAAGAAAAATAAAAACACATAGAATAAATGCGGAAAGGCGATACGCAAGAGACTCCCCGTGAGAAGGCGCTATACCACATTGTGTACAGGGACTGTAGGAAATTAAAACAAAAGCGCAATGCTTATGAAAGGCGGGTTGACTATTTGAATGTATAAATGCCTATTTGTATGTATTTCAGGTATGTGTTGTAGTAAGTGTCCGTACGGACCCTAAGACTAAATTATCCAATTTTGGGGGTTCGGTATTAGGTCGCTTTTGGGCCTCTAACTTGTAGGGAATGTTAGGATACCTAGACTTGTTATAAACATTTTAAAAATCTGATTTTTTTTTTTTTTTTTTTTGATTATCTGAATTAGCAAAAACACTGATAGTGCCTTAATAATCTTACTTTATTTTGTATCGTATTCAGCTTATTCACTTCAGGTGTGACCTAATACATTGGAAAGTATTCCAAATATGCAAAAAAACCTGGGTCTAAAAAAAAAATTGAGGGCTCTTCTTTCTGGAAAATGTCATTGTATCTCTCTAAAAGTCTATTTTTAAAATTTTCAAAAAAGAGCTTGCAAACATGGAAATAAAAACAATATCTAGATGTGTCAAAGCAAGAACCAATTAGAAATCTAAGAGGAGAGTCAAATAAGAAATGTAATGTAAACAAATTACATACCACATTGTTGGAATAATATCAAATGGCAAATGGAAATATGATTGATTTAAGGCATGTTAGAATTTTGAAATGATGTACTTGAAAAAAATGGCTTGAAATGATGGGTGGCACGGGACGCGGATTAAGATGAACATTGACCACATTGACCATCCTTTTCACTATATGCCCTTGTGTAAGCAAATGCAGTTCAGTTGAATGGGTTTTGGAGGATAACACGTTTGGCATCAGTTTCTTTTAATAATTGTGTTATGAAAGTCATCATCTTCAATTTAAGAGTTTTGATTGAATTTCTTTTGCTGTAATCTTAGAAGGACTAGCTTATCTCTCTATTTTGTATTATGGGAACAGGTCATCAGAGGAATACCCAATACACGAATCCGACGGCGACTATATCGCCCCTACGCCGTGGGCGGCGCACTCACCATCCGCCATGGACTGGGGGCGCATATTTTGCAATTCTCGTATACACCGCGTTTACGTGGTACGTGTTACCACAAAGAAGCGATAATTTTGATCAGTTCTGATGGCAAAAAACAACACTATTTCACTGTTACCCATTTGTATATCATGGGGGCTCAGGAAAAAAATGTAAATTTCTTGGCGTGCACAAAGAGCGATAAAAAGTTACAAAATTGGAAACGAACTGCGTGCGAATTCACTCGCTATAAATGACACAAATGAAACAATCATCGTATCCATTTCAATCTAAATACCACAGGTAACTCGCAGGTCATTTTCACGTGTCCTGATAGTCCAGGCGTAGCACATTCCATGCACAAACGGACTAATTTTGTTCAGATCTCCGAAATCGATCCACATGGGCACGGAGTGTCCTTTCTAAAAACCCAACAACCCGCCATCGGAAGATGTCACGTTTTTCAGCAAATAACGATCGGTCTTTGGAAAACTATTTCACGTCTTCACGTACAAGGAATATATCAACATTCTAGTGTACTTTATTTTTGTCTGGATGTTTGAATTTACGAAAAATGTATTGTTCTCAAAGCGGCTGCTTATTACCCAATGTTTA
Source organism: Ophioderma brevispina (assembly GCA_023653785.1). Lineage (NCBI taxonomy): Eukaryota > Metazoa > Echinodermata > Ophiuroidea > Amphilepidida > Ophiodermatidae > Ophioderma > Ophioderma brevispina. The sequence goes on along the minus strand of JAMKCH010007443.1, from coordinate 55,932 downwards.
ACACGTATTCTAACTATTAGCGTTCATTTCTCAGTCAGGCAAAGTGGGCGAGATAACCTTCAATTTTTACAACAACAGTAAGGACACTTGCACTGGAATTCCAGGTTAGGCCAGTCCCTGACATCATCCTTCATAAATCCATGGAAAATAAAAGGTGGTGGGGGTGTTGGGGGGAATTTGTTAACAATTGCAAAAAGGTAGGTTGGAAATTCTTTATTATATGTTATGGGCTATTATTTCGGTCGTTAAGCAATATGCGGCGGGTGTGTTGTGTCATGTGTGTTGGTGGACGGGCTGGGCCCCAGTAATGGCGGGGACGTAGAGGGTGTCCTTTCCGAGGCTCCCCGTCGGAATTCGTGTTATGAGTGATTAGCCACTTTACAAGGGGGTTTCCCCCAAAACTGTTAGGGGACGCTTGAGGACGGTCAAGGATTCCACTTTATTGAAACTGACTGCATGTACAGGTATAGCTATCTGTACAGAACTAATGGCTCGGACATTCCTCTCAGCAGGATGGAAATTTTGGTGGTCATTTGGCAAAGTCCAAATGAAACCAATTGGAGAGGTGGGAATTTTAATTTTCAGAATTGTAATAAAATAAAAACTGGACCAATGTATCTTGCATGAAGGTGCAAAAACTCACACCACTTTTGTTCCCTGGAATATGGATTAAAAAGGTCAAATTTATCATTTGTTACAAATAGCTATGCCATCATGTTTGCCTGCAGTAAACATTCAATTAAAATCAGTTAAAGCTGTCTACTTTGCCTATGGTTACAGCCGCAAAAGTGTGAAAATAGGGGTCATGCCTATAACCTTTCTCAAGTGATACGCAGAGCCATAAGTCTTTTATAGACAATGAAAGTTGATTAATGACCCACATCTCTGTGTCCTAAACTTATTGCTTATAAGGTTAAAGGGGATGACACAATATAAGTACATAAATACCTGCATTCATGTAAATTTCGGGCCGAGATTTCAATCCATTGTGATGTAAGAGCAAAAAAAACTAGACTCTATAAGCCCCATAGAGTACCGTGCAAAATTCATATTGGTAGACCAAAATGGGGCACATTTTTGCTATGAATAAATTTCCAACCCAACATCCTTTAGCCTAAGATTGCTACATAGTGACATGAGGCTCCTATATATTCCGTGTCTAGTGAATGATAAAAAGTTGCCTAATCGGAACTAACAAAATTGCACTGTCATAGCCCTGTGTATTGACATTATGGCTTGTATCTTACTTGATCCATAGAGTAGCTCCTTACAAAGTTGTACTCACAATTTGTGTAGTCATTTAATTCAGTTGATTGATTTGCTTTTTTATTCTTTTCAATGATTTCAGCCTTTAATACCTACTAGCAAACCTTCAGCTCCTGAGCAAGCCTCACAAAGTCCCGCCCACAGCCACCAGCATCCCGCTTTATAAGTTTGGTTCCTTGAAATCAGGATGGCTTGCCAATATCGGTGGACGTAACATCTCTGCAGGGCCAAAAAATATGTAAGTATTACTGCAATTGGGTTGATTGGTGGTATAAAGCTCTTAAATTGCAGTGCAGTAAATTATGCAATGTTCCATCACTTTCCGCTGTACTCCTAATCATTCAGTAGGTCAACTCGGGTCACTGAAGGTCACAGGTTCGAACCACAGTACACTTGCCATAGGATAAATTGGCATATGCCCCCACATGCATTTTGATGCATCACCAGTAGAATTTATTGTTAGTAATTTGTGCGTACTACCTCACAATGTTGCTGCACTTCATTGTCAAAGTCCTGTGAAATAAAAAAGATGAATATAGGGAGAAACAAAGAAAGTAAATAAATAGCAGTCAAAATAAAGAGACGGCGATGCAAAATGGCATTTAGATGTAATGCTATTTGGTTTCCAAGGAAATTTGTTGCACTGCTCTTGACCGCATTATATTGCATTCCAAAGCACTGCATCATACTGCATTGGAATGCAATATAATGCAGTCTTGTGATGGTTTTACTGCCTTGCATAATGTTTTAAAAAATTGTTAAGTCATTTGACTACAAAATCAGTGCAAATATCAAATGGCCAAAAAAAAGTAAAGTGCTACACGATGGATGATTTAACAACCTACATTATAAAGTGTGTTTCTGTTGAGCAGACAGAATTATCCAGATAAAATTTTAAAATAGTGTGAAGTTTCTATTGACCCACGTTTTCTGGAAAATGCGACCGACCATGATTTTTCCGGCTAAAGGTCTTGTGCACAGATCAACTGTGATGTATTGTGGGTTGTAATCTCGCTAACTTGTGCTACAATGTTTTGTAAGCTACCATCTCTACACTTCACTGTGTACAGCCTCTTCCCAGTCAATCAATACTTAGTCGGCTCTGTTCAGTCTGTTCTCCAAAGAAATGCTGGAGTAGGTGCTGCAGTATTTTCAGCCAAAATAACTAATTGTGAAAGGGAACAAAAAATCAGAACTCATGGGAATGACTGCAGACAAAATCACCGCGAGTACATATTGATTACCAAAGGCGAATACCCTAGCCAGTGGACCTTGCTCTCCAACAACTTAACACTGTTGTTTAACTATGAATAATCAGGGATGTAAGTCTTCCGGATTTATCCAGATTTCCGGATTTTTTAGGAATCCCAATTTTTGTGTATCGCATGTGTGTTCACGATCGGAAAAATATCAAATTTGAGCTTCTTTTTTTAAATACCAAAATGTGATTTTATCGAACTGCAAACATTAATAGAATTGATGCTGAGGTCAGGGACAAGTGGAAGTGGAATTCGATTGAAGAAAAGGATAAGGACGGCTTTGTTTTTGTCGGACTCTGTTTCGGAAGATTTCAACAGGTTATTATGCCTGGTGTATCGTACAATTAAGTATGGAAATGGGCTGGGAGAAAAAAGGACGTAGAAAAATTTAAAATGATTATGCAAATCATTAGAGCTTTTTCCTGAAAAGTTTTTGAAACGACGAAGGTATTTTTGTTAAAAATGCTAAAACCAAGGGGGTCAGGGAGCTCCACTGGATCCATGGCCATTTTGTAGGTATTTGTTTCTTAGGTCACTTACATCCCTGGAAATAATACATACTTGTCTACCTGGAAAAACTAAGTAGTTAAATTTCAAAAACAAATATAAATAGTATATGAAAATACAGTTCAGATGCTATCCGCTAGGAAAGCGAAGGACCCCTTTTAGACTAAACACCTATAGATGATTATATATCGTCCTCTAACAACCTGGCTTGATAGCTTAGTCGGTAAGAAAATTGAAAAAGTTGAAGTTCAGTTGGAACCAAACTTGAGGGGTTTTTCATAGGTGACCAACATGGATCCCTCATTTGTTGATTAGGTCAAAAGGTCATGTGCAAGGTCAAAGGTCATGTGAGGATCAAGTTTGTACAGATGGCTGGATGGCCTCAGCTATATTCTGTTGAGCCGGTGGTGTGAAATCATTGCTCTTATCAAAAAATTACATATTTAACTCTTCCGGATCCACCCTTTTGAATGTGTTAAAGAGCTCATCTTATGATTATTCATTTATTTGGAAGGTGGTTGACCGTGTGAAAAGAAATCAAATGATACAAAATTATTATGCGTGTGGGGTCAGATGGTTGACATTCCAATCCTATATACTGCCTTAAAATCTACATGGATCCGCAGACTTCTAAAAAATAGTGAGAGCCGTGAAGAGACTGGGTTGACCCTTTCTGTAAAGACTACAAATTACGCGTATTATTGATATTGACGGCGGTTCCATGGAATTATAATCTCTATTTTACATTCCATTCTCCAAATCAATTTTTGGAGATGTTTTTTCTGCTTGGTCTAATGTTTTACCAAGTCTCATCACCAAAATATATTAATGATGTCTACAATGTTCCTTGTGGTATAGAGATAATATGAGATTGGTAAAAGACATTGTATTATTACCACTGGGTCAAATGGTGTGGACATTGTAAGGATCTGTTGGATACCGATGGCACATTTCCTTTCATTAATTGATTTTAAGAGAAGTTCAAGATTCGTACCAATTTTTTTTCTTGAATATGGAGGTCTTATTAGAGTTGTCAAAACATTGCTATCGCAGTTGTTACAAATTGAAAACCACATTGACACGTCCGTACCAACTTGTTTAATTGTGGGATGATGTTAAGGACAAGAAAGGTTCCAGAAGAATTTATGATAATTCTATTTCATCAAAAAAGGTGCAAAGAACAGATGTTGTCAAGTTGCAGCATAACTCGATATTGTGTATGATGAAAAAAAATGGTCTCCTTATTTTAAATATGTCATTAAGATGTTCATAAATACAAGTAAGGTGTTTCATTTTGGTTAATACATAGAATTTTGGTACTAATTCATTTTTTTTTAGATTGGTAAATATAATTCCACCCTCGTGTACTTTTTGTAAAAGTGCAGAGAAACGCTTATCATATTTTTTGTACTTGCAATGTCAGTTTTCAATTTGGACTGAAGTTATAGAATGTTGAAAAGTAAAACAAATTGCCATCTGGTATTGAATAAGAGTTACTGCTATTTGGCACTACTACTGTTGGGATAATATTCTCAATTTAATTTTGATTTTATGTCGTTATCCTATTTAACAAAATGACAATGAGTAATAAGGGTACCTACATTGGATTCATTTCAAAATGATGTAAGAATTATTATAAACTGGAAAATTTATGTTGCCTGTAATGGTAATATTGGTCATTTTTATACTCGTTGGGTATATTTAATGTACTAGAGTTAAGTTTAAAAAAAAAAAAAAAAAAAACAAAAAAAATTTTCCCCCAATCATCCTGTGTCTCATACATCTATGTCTACTGCAGTATTTTTAGTGTAACCTGTTTGCTGTTTGAAAGTCTATTGTGAATAAATGTTTTTTCTCCTCTGTGAGAAAAAAAAAAGAGAAAAAAAAAATTATATTCTTTGAGCACGAAAGCCAAGAACCGCGAAATTCTAGTTGTTGTATGCAATATCACTGTCATTTGATAGGATAAAGTAATTTTTAAATTAAATTAGCTAATAGTAGAACTAATTGAGCAAAAAACACCTTCACAGGTGACATCCTTAACACATTATAAGGGAGTGGTCATTATTTAGGTCGGAGGAGGGTGGACGATTTCAACTTTTTTTGACGAAAATTTTTGCATTCCTCTTTCATTTTCATTAAAAAATTTGCACCCCTGATTTTAAGAAATATCCATTTTTTTAAAGTGACAGGAGGAGATTTTTTGAGGATACGAATTTCTCTCAAATTGCACTGGATCGATTGTAGACCACCTTCCTAAAACGTTTCGAAGGTTTATTGGACAAACAAGTACAAAAGAAAACCGCAAACCTTGTTTTGAACTTGCCTGACTATCGTAATTTTCCCCATAGAACACCGTGCTTTGACTTTCTGTCGAGAACGACAGAAAGTACTACATCATCATCTTATTACATAAAGACGGCGTGTTCGGCTTATTCACTCCAGCTGTGATCTAATACATTGGAAAGCATTCCAAATATGCAAAAAACACGGGTTCGAAAAAAATTGGGGGCGCTTCTTTCTGGAAATCTCCTCATGTCTCTTTAACACAATTTTGACATCTGAAATAAGCACTGCAGATGCATGCAAAGTTATCACCCTTGTAAAAATAAGAAAAATCCATGGTAGGAATCTTGTTAGTCATTACTTGCATTTTATAGCGCCCTCTATCCTCTAAGGATAGAAGATAGATTAAACTTGGAATGAGAAATATCTCTGTTAATATAGATAATAACCAACTTTTTTTTTATATTTTTGCGTGACTGACGGGACATTTCAAACCCATACTTGAAAACTACAGTATCAATTAATAATATTACAACTCTATTTAAATTATATCCAGGATTGTAGTAGAGGTAACAAAGCTGCTATTAGGGTACCTCTTACCTGGGAAAAAAAGGAATGGTAACCCTAAACCACAAATAAATATATTTGGTGATTATTCGCTATAACACATGGGATCAAGATTCTACTGCAAATTTGAGGTACTCATACTGCTTCCAGTTCCCAAAACTTTCAAATTGTCATAAAAATCAATTAAATTACAGAAAACAAAAAGCAAAAGTAGTTTCTGACTGTTTAGTTAGTCTACTTTACAGGAAGCAATAATTTGGAATCATCAAGTAATTCAATTCAAATTTTATTTCCATATATCAAAAACATCAAGATACAAACAATATAAAAATACAAGAAATGCAATATAAGTACAAGATATGGTCATCACCTAAATACATTTACCAGTTGTTAACTATAATGAAAAAATAAACATTTAAATATATAATTATAACAAAAGATACAAAGAAAAGAACTATACACGAAATAAAGAACAAAGTAAAACAAAACTATACTCCAAAGCAAAATGTAATCATTTTGTAAAATTTTTATTTCATGCAGACGCAACATTTTTCTGGAATTGGCCTAATTAAATGATAAAATTGGATGATTTGCACCCAATATTAATTGGTCTCGCTGAGTTTTAAATATTGATATTTTTGCGGATCATAGCTCGACCAGTAAATATGTGCGCAATCAATCCACTTTTATACCAAACTTGGGTCATAGATAAAAATATGGTGAAACTTCATATGTTAATGAGGTCAAAGGTCATGTTCCTAGGTCAAAGGTTATCTCATTTCAAGTGACACTATTCAGGCAACATTGGATTGGATCGCGCTATTACACAGGTTATTATTTAGTATCGGTGTTGTATCACTCATTTTACTATACCAGGAGCTTGCTTTGCTCTTAAGTTGCCAAATAACAGTGTCACTGTAAGATTATCTAATAATTTATTTAAAATATTTGTGTCCCCTTTTTCCCTGGAAAAAATGGTGTGTTCCCAAACTTCCCCAAACCCCTGCATAGGCTACTGAGACCTCTTATTTGGACCTATGATATTCAAGCAGTGTACTTTCCATCCTGTGGGTTTTTAAAAGTTAGTGAAACTATTCGGTGACATATGATGCACTTGAACAAAAAAGTTTTAAGGTGTGGAATATATGCGTCAATGAGGTGTATTTTCCCCCAAGATAGGGACACTGGGTATATACACACGTTCAGGTTCGTAGAGTGCTTTGTTATGTGGTGTCTTGTGCCTATCTGGTATTTTAAGTGGAGGGCCATCTAGAGCACAGGAGGCAATTGAGGATCTCTTATCTAGACATGTTCCCATGCACTTGTGAGCTTCTCTTGTCTAGTATGCAATACCAATATAGTGTTTACAACATAAGTATGGAACTACCATGTTACTGGAAAGTTTGTTTGTGAATTGTATAATGGACTATTTTTGCAGTTCCATTTTTTTTGCTTGTTTACCGTTGTGAACAGTTTGGGGGTTTTGTAGTTTAAAATAGCAGCAAACAGCTGATTTAAAGGGGCTTGTTCCAAGTTTGTCTATCGTGTTCTACTTGATATGAGGCGCCGGCAATTGAACATACCCCCAAAAAGTACCGTGGGAAACAAACTTGCTGTTTGATGGTAGAGCAATATTCATGTTGCCCAAAGCCCTATTCAATACTGGTGCTATATGATGGTTAACACTAAAACGGCGGTTTTTTGTTTAGCTCTGGGAATGCAATGGATTTGAGGGCTCAAAGTTCAGGACCGACAATGAGAAAAATACAGCCTTTCATCTGATATCAAAATCGATACTTACTACGGGTAAATCAGGGGGGGTCCCAAGACGATTAGGAAACACACACCTTGAATGGTCAAAATATTTTCACTGGATTATTTTTAACTTCATAATTCTAATATTCACCTGAAAAGCAACCAAATAAAAATCACAAACATTTCTGTTGACATAGTATTACAACATAACTTTGTTCAAGCTGTAAATTGCTTTTCACTCCCACTCTATTGTGAAAGTAAGAGGTTTTCTGAATAGTTGTGCAGAAGAGTGTCCGAAGTTTTTAAATAGGACTTGATTATGGACTTTTGAAGAACAGGAGTCCATTTTGGAATCCAGGTTGGGTATATCTTGTCCTATAATGATTTACATAAAGGTGGGTTGACTGATCATGGTCCATTTCATTGTTTATCCCTGGAAAAATGGAATTATATCACAAAAACATCTGGTTACAAATGTTGAGTTAAATCAGGCCGCAAAGATGTGTCTCAAATTGGCTATGTGCATGAGGCATGAGCTAGTGATATCGACCATATTCGGGGACATTTTTGTTCAAACTTCAAAAGGGGAAATTTCGGGGCCTGAATTTCATCACTGGGATTCTGAGGCAAAATATGAACTCCTCTGATACACAAAAATCTAAATTAAAGTGGTAAAGTGAAGAGAGAGCAAGAGAGAGAGAGAGAGAGAGGAGCAGAGAAAAAGAGACAAGGAAAAAATAGACGAGGGGAAGATTGAGAAATTTTTCTCTACTCTCTTTACTTGGATTTCTCATGGGTCCGTCTCCTCCTGTGATTTGTTTGTCCTTTAACTGAGGAATGATGACTCTACCTTCTTAAAACTGTTCTCTCAAATCAGTGATTTACCTATTAACAACTTTACATGCACAGTACAATTTGGTCAGAATTACAGTGCTTATCCATTTCCACAATATACTCCCGAAATTGGTTAAAGACTCCACTGGTTTGTAATCGTTCATGAGTCTCTCTTGAAGGTGTATGTATCCTTCTAAATGTTCAATGATATCTTTGAAAAAAAACAACATTTCCGCATTTCTGCTCATTGGAGATGGTGCATTTTAGGTTAAGAGCGATTGCTTGACATCAATTTTTGTTTAATTCTGTATCTGTTAGAGATAGAAATAATATTGATTCTGAATGTTTGCGAGGAAAATAATTAAATTGAAACACTGGCATGTCAGGTAGGCAAACTCAGGGCCAGGCAAATGACTGAGATGCTAATAAAGATGTTAACTTTTTAAGATAAGTCCATAGGACTGTGGATCTCGTTACGGGCCCCTTTTAAAGCGGCACTGGCACATTTTCACAAAAATGAAATTTCTTCAATTTGCTCTCAAAGGATAGTATAGGCCATTGGAAGAACAGAGATATATTTTAACATTTTAAAAAGATACCCCAAAACAGATAGGGACATTGATATGAGGAAATAAAGACCTTCAGGTAATTTGTAGGCCAACTTTTAAGTTTTCCATAACATAATCAAACAAATGGTTGATATTACATGAAGATTTTTTGACTCGTACTCATGATATTAAAACCACAAAGGTTATAGACCGACGATCAAACAGTGTGCATAGCGTGGGAAAACATGCATACTGCGTTCGTGTTCTTGTGTTAAACGCCATTTTCGTCGTCTGCGAATTTCACGTCGCCGGCGACGTAATTATAAAAAAAAATCGGTTTTATGGGGTTTACCCATAAGAAGCTGATTTGATCTTAAACATTTCGGGTGAGTGCTTTTGTATATACAAAAGACTATGTACAACCATGCAAAAATATCGATTTTGAAAAAACTGAGGGCGGCACCGATTTTTCAAGGTGCCAGTGTCTCTTTAAATATCGTAATGCCCCTTGAAATACAGAAGTGCTTTATTGTGAATTCACTGTACCAATTTTGGGCCATATGTCATTGATACGTGATGTAAACATGGTAGACGCCCCAGTTGGGTTACATATTAGAGGACAACATAGTGATAAAAATGCTTGTAAACTCATAAAAAATACCATCATGAAATCACAATATTTGAATTAACTGAAAACTTCAGACGGCTGTCAACAATGGGTTAGTGGAGCAGTAGTTAACCTAATACAGAAGGATAGGATGTGAAACTTTGCTGTCCTCAACTCAATGTAATTAAATGTTATAGATTTACGGCTTGCTTTGCTACGGTGTGTATCTGTCGTCTATCTGTGGTAAAATGTTTGACCCAAATATTAACCATAAATCAGTTTTTTTTTTTTTTTTTTTTGGGTGTCCACATGCGGCCCGCGGCCATTTGCGGCCCGTTTTAAGAGCTCTCATGCAGCCCGCGAAGTACTTCCCAGAACAATTAAAAAAGGCATACAACTTCTAAATAGATTTGTAAAAAATGACATTTGAACTTAGTTCAATTCCTCAATCTGAAAAACCAAACTTTTTAAACATTGTTGGGAAAAATAGTCCAATTATTCATCAATCTAAATCCAACTTTCTAAAATTGTGGGAAAATTGAAGCGAAAAGTTTTCAAATTGCTATAAAAATAGTCAAAACAAATATGGAACATTTGTTCGGGTAAACTTGACTTCTCTCTTAAAATCTGCATCTCTAGTATTGCTAGTATTTATTTGGCAAATATGATAGATATGGGTTCCTACTTCAGACTTGTTCTAAAACCAAACTTGAGCTCCCTGGATAAAAGTGTTTGCGGCCCACAGTAGTTGTGGATTCAACCAATGCGCCCTTGCGGGCAAAAGGTTGCGACACCCCACATGCCCTAAACATTAATTATGACCTTTGTTCAAAAATGATCAGATTTAGTCAAATGTTTTGTGTTTCTGCATTTGTGTTTGCTCAATGTCTTGAATTTGGATACCATGGTCCTTTGGTAGTGTCACACGTGATTGGTGATACTCATGTGACCTTGGTGATCTCATGTGACCTTGGTGAACCTCATGGACCTTTGGTCCCAATTCACAAAACCGCAACGGACAGATGACACATGCGTTCAACAAGTTTGCAGTTCCCTATCTGACAGCACATTACTGAACTACAACACACACGAGGGTTGATTGAAATTCCTTAGTTTGTATAAACTGTAAAAAACGTGGGAGTAAGGTGTGTGTCAGTGGCGCTCGGGGTAACTGTTAAAACAATCATTAGATCTAGTAAGTTATTTGTCAAGACAATGCCATTGAAACTTTTATATAGAATTATTTTTTCTAATGAAATCTAATTTTACTATTTTGGGGAAATTAAAAAAAAATAAAAATATTTGGGGAAAAAGCCCCCCCCCGTTGCAAAATCATGGTGAACATCAAAGGGACGGCAGCTATTTTTGGCATGTTAAATGCCATGGCCCGATCGCTAATACCCTCGTCCCCAGGGACTCCCAGATTTTACCGGAAGTGGTCAACATTTTGTATCAGAAGAAAGCTTACTATTTTTACTCATGTACCCTGTGAATCTTAAGGCTAAAGGAAGCTTGGTTTAGATGTTATGAGCAAAAATAGCTCCTTTTGGTCGACCAATATCCTTTTACACAGCACTCTATGGGGATTACACAATCACGTTTTTGCCTCTCACATCAAAACGTGTTGAAATATCGCATCATGCAATTTAAAGATGGGGTTTGGGTGAAGGCCCTTCTATCGAGATGAAAAATTTATAGATTTAAATTGGGCCATCCCCCTTTAAGAAAAGGAAAGCACAAAATTTGGGGGGCACACTATTTGGGAAAATGCACTCTTGGGACAGACTCACCGGTTGGAGGGTGAAAATCAAAACACAAACAACCATGTATTTCTTGCCAAATGCATCTCATTCCAGTATTCTGGTAAAAGATGACGGTAACCTTCAAAATTTCTCCAAATTTGCTAAAAACTACAAATTTTAGGGAAAACGAAAATATCAATTTGTGTTTAAATTGGCCAAATATCGCATCCGGTATAAAATTGGTCCCATATTCAGACATTTGGAGGCACCCAAGTTAAAAAACTCCCAAACCAAACACTGCGACCCCCCTGGGTCTCCTCAGTAAGAATTTACATTTGAAGGGAAAATAAGTCTTAAACTCCTCAGATAGTATCCTAAGTTAGTTTCATCTGTGAAAAATTGAAGCTGATAGTGTTGAGTGTCTTAAATGCTTACGTACCGAAGTAGGGGGGAGGAGGAAACAAGGTCGAGCCCCATTGAATGCCATTGGAGTGACCCCTTTGGTGCCCACTACATTGGGAACTAAGAATTTAAGACAGTCAAAACTATTCTTTTTTAATCCTATGAGCTCCATCAAAATTGGCACCATTTTTATCCAAAGCGGAGTAAAGTAATTTAAAATTTGACCCTTTACAACTGAAAAAATGGACCGTTTTTATTGATTTTTGCTGTTTTTTTTTAGGCTATAAATCCAAAAAAACTTTCGCGCGCAGATAGAGAGTACAAAAACTATACCCTTTTTGGAATCCGATGAATAAAGCGATTAACGCAATATTAGCACATTTTTTTGAAGAGCGCCCCCAATTTTTCAAAAAATTGGAGGATTTTTACAAACGGTTGTATTCGTAACTGGCTAGTAAACTATACTGTGAATGGTTAGCTCGAAATGTCTATGTGCCAAAGAAGGCATTTTGTACTAGAAAATTATTATAGGGCGATCCCCGATAATAATTCAACGGCGCTGGAAAATGGCCTTCCAATGTGTGAAAATAGCCGGGAAAATAGCGCATGTACGTGTCTAAGTAATCCCATTAGGTTGGGTTAGTAGTTCAGACAAGTCAAGTTAGAGGTTTATTCTTCTCGCGGGTGGCCAATATTTAGTAATGGACGGACAATAAACATGCATTTTCCAGCTCTGCCGTTAAGTCCAATCTGGGATCCCATTCTCATTACAAAATAGCTTATTTTGTGATAAATAAGTGTTCTAATTTTAGCATTTCTCGTTCGCAGTATAGTTCCAGACCCCAATTACCCAACGTTAATTGTGGCAAAAATATTAAATTTTGAAAATTGGGGGCGCTCTTCAAAAAAAGTGCTAATATTGCTTTATCTAATTGGATAAGCATTTTCAACCATGATGATCATTTCAAAATTTGACCCCTGTTGATTGACATTTACTTCCCGAAAACAAATTTCCCCACCCCTACGATAACTCACTTTTTTTTTGTAAATGTTGACCACTTTACCTACCAAAATCAGTTGAAAATCCGCTTTCTTTGCAAGTTTTTTCAAGATTTGCTAAGAATATGTTTACTTTGAGTTGGTTAGACCAAGAAAGCTAAGAAATGAAATTCTAAATTCTCTGTATGCTGATTAACCAGGCAGTTATGGTACCAAAATCATATTGATGTTTTCGGATAAAAAACTGGAATGCCCATAGTGGTTTAGCTTGATATCAAGCGTGCAAAATGTTTGCACAGTTAAAAATAAGACATGGTGAGGGTTGATGCAATTTGTCCCAGTGTTAAAAACTTATTGTGTTGATGCATATAAAATTGTATTTCCAGTACTATAAAACTGGAAAAATATTTGCGCTACATTAATTTTCGCATTTTTCATACATTTTGAGCAAGCGCAAATTAAGAAGAAAACAAAACATGTAAAATTTTTAATTTGTGTGTAAGTCTATTGTCGGGATAGCCGAAAAAAGCGAATTTAAACACGAGTGAAAATGCCGCTAAAAATTGCAGAAGTACGAGACGAAGTACGAAAAAAGTAAATCGTGCGAATAACACTTTTACAGTAGTTGCCAGGTGCAGAAGCTTTATCTAGGCTGTTGGCCAAGCCAAGCAATTCTTAATTCTGCACTCTGCCATTTGTTGAACCGTGAAATCATAACCAAAGCTCTTAAAGGGGAACTACTCAATCCTGAGCCCTGGCCCTACCACTCACACAAACAATAAAACCTGAGATTTTGATCTCATTAGGAAGCATATTATTTTCTTAGTATCTGCAAAATATTATGGCGACCTCGGCCCACGAGGTTCTGTAACCTGACCAATCTGACACTTTTTTCTGACAACCTATGAATTCAGAAACCATTCACGGAATGAAGCAAGGTTTATTCCGTTAATGGTTCCGAATTCTAAAGTGTGTGAGAAAAAAATAAGGGGTGTCAGATGGGTCAGGGTAACAAAAATCCTTTCCCATTATTATACTACAAGCCTAAATGGGGGTTGTATACTGTTAACGGAAAATATGTGTACAGTAATCTAGGGGATACTGTGGAATACAACACAATTACTGCTCACATAAAAATGGTACCAATGGATTCAATTTAAATTTTGACCAGTTAAGGTATGTTGGCATGGATCTTTTCTCTAAACAAATGGAAATTATATGTTGTAATTGGGTGGGGGCACCTGTAATGAATTATATTGTTCATCAAAGCAGTATTTTCTATAAGACCATTGGAGTTAGTCAATTCCACTGCAAGGGTGCTTTGAATTTTGATTAATGAATAATGGTCAAAATGTGTGGTCATTTGTAGTCCATGAGACACACCCATGACTGGACCAAATCTACATGCCATGTTGCAACACACACATATTTTGTTTAAGTGTGGCACCACTGGGGAAAAAGTATGCCCAATTTTTACCTTAAAAGTGACAGGAGGAGATTTTTTAGGATTTCCAAAATACTCTCAAATACACTGGCTCGATTGTGCGGCCACCTACCCAGAACGTTTCCAAGGTTTATTGGACAATTAAGTACAAATAGAAAACAGCCACCACCTTGTTGTGCTTGCCTGCTATCCTAATCGTCCGTATAGGAAACAAACCGTGCCCTTCGAATTTATTGTTTGTCTTGCATGAGAGAAAATAGTAAATCATCATTTTAACTACCTAAAGCCGGTCTTCGGCTTAATTCACTTCAGGTTTGATATAAGATCCAGGTAAGCATTCCAATATGCAAAAAAAACCAGGTTCAAAAGAATGAGGCGGATTCTTTCTGGAGAGGTACCTCATGTCTTTTAACCATTGGTTTTCTATGGGACCAAAAATTTGCTGCTACCCAAAAGCTACGGCCAATAAAACCCCACTTGAGAGGGATATCGGCATGCTGAAAACTAGCCCAATGGGCCGGATAAAAGTGTGGTGTTGGCAACACTAATATTGCCCAAATCTCTGAGTCGGCCTTTAAATCAAACCCTTTTTGGATTCTTTTGCAGATGACCGGGAAATTTTTTTGCTTGTGAGGGAGGGACATTTTGTTGCATCTAAGGGGAAATTGCCCCCTCGCGAACCACCGGGCTGGCTACGCGCCGTGGGTTCACTCCAATTCATTCTGTTACTCAGCTTGTATATCACATACCGGCTTCTCTAACAATATCAATGTTCGAAGTTAAAAAAAAAAAGCTATTGTTTTTGGTAAATTACAACTCAATTATTAACCATGCAAAATCTGTGACAGGCCTGAGTCATCATAACTGAAGAAATGCATTGAACCCATTGAAGTATTGTCTGGGATATGAAGAGTACCTTTGTTAAGTGTTGTCTATTTTGGGGTATGACACAAAAATACTTTTCTTATGGCAGATGCTCGGCCAACAAACAGAAAATACTTTGATAAACTTGTTCTATTTTTCTTTTAACTCATACTTATAAAATGAACAAAATAATTGGGGTACAAAAATCTTATTTAGTTAGGAGTAGAAATAAACCAAACTTGCTCTGATGGATTTCTGAGTATGACAACGTACGCTATGACTAATTAGAGCTAATAAAGGTTGATCGGGAGGGCGCAAAATGACATTGCACATCAATGAAAACACACAAACAATGTTATAATATATTTAAAGCTTACACATGTCAATGAAGCATGTATGAGAAAGAAAAAAACGAGAAGATTTACACAAACAAAAAATATACAAATGGGATGTTACAAAAATACATAATGGGGATGGTTACAATATCTAAAATGGGGATTGGTATGTATTTATAATATATTGCTATTTTTTCTTAAGGAGTGTTCATAAATTACTCTGGTGGGGGTAGAAAATATAGGGGAAAAAAATTAGGAAAATTAAAAAAAAAGGGGGATACAAAAATTTTGAGTGGTATTAGGGGATCAACAAATTTCAAGGATATTTGTGCTCCATTCAAAATTAGTTAACATTTACCAAAATATAATTATTTGTGTTATTATCCTATTTGCTTATCTGAATTGGGAATATCAACTTTTATTCGAAAATGTGTATTGGAAAAACAAATAGTTGCAAGGGAATCACCCTCTATGCTTATGCCCGGCCATTTCCACTTTGAGGCCACCACCACCATTAAAAAATCGGTTAGTCCAGAAACAACTTAACTACTCTTTTACCTAATTCACCTTTGTGAGGGGTAGGCAATCTAATCCGCCTAAATATTTTACTTATTGTGGCAGTCTGTATTGCCTGTAATGCCGTACCCACAGAGGGTTTTTCCATACCCCAATCCCACAATGCATTGCAATTGTGCCTGATTGCATTCTGTATGACGTCTGCGTGTACGCCTAAGGTCAGAAATACCTTTCAAACACAAATAAATGAGCCTTGTGCACAAGTGATCTGAATTTTTATAATTCACAGATTTTAATGATTTGAATAATTGTGGTTCAAGAATTTGGTATTCCAAAACATCATTATATATATTAAAATTACACAATTAACACACAATAGTTAATACTTATTGGTTCCCTCAAGAATGTCCAGTAATGTCAACAAGAAAGCATTGCAGTTCAACGATGTGATATGTCTCACAGCAAAGACTTCAAAAGGACGCATGCAAAGTTCACAATTATAATCCTCAGGTATTCCATTGGACTCTTCTTAGTCCTGAAGGAAACTTTTGTCCAGCCCCGACACAATAGACGCACACAAAGTATGGTTACAACTAAGTACGTGTATTATTGTGTCCAACTCCCACTCCACAACCCGTGTTAGGTATATTAGACACTAAGTTGACCCACATTTGTGTTTGTCCCTCCTCCACGAATCACCCAATACGACACGTACACTGATAGCGATGACGTTCTATCTGTCCACAATTTGGAGTGACACTGATAATTTTGTATTTCGCACGTCACTTTCGGCTTGCAATAGATACAGACAGAGAAGTGTGTTTTCACACCAGTCGTATGAGCAGTATGACTATGTCACATTGGAATTAACAACATATAATAATTATCCTGTCACTGTGTGGAGCATGAATCTACATTATTGTAGATAAAACTAACTATTACCATACTGTATTAGATGATTGCAACTGCTGACAGCGAGAAGACTTTTAACTCAAATCCAAAATATATATGCACGAATAACAAGTTCCAGTTAAAAAATAGGACATTACACCAGCATATCAGGCATAAACATAAAAAGTACACGAGATGACCAATCGGCATCCACACCCGAATTAATTCACTCAATATATTGCACACACATGTGGGTGTGTGGGGAATTCCCTGATCTTACAATGTTTTGATCTCAAAAGCATAAACAAGTTTTCGAAGTTAGCATCTTGGGAATTCCCCACTTCCCCTATTGGGCAATATAAAAAACAGGGGAACTTAGCAAAAACAAACACTAGGGGATATTACACTTTCGTCTTTTATAGTAAACAAAGTGCTTTTCCCATGAGAAATCTTTGTCTCAAAGTAAAATTGAGAAAATAAGATTTTTAAAAGTTAAATCAGAAAAATGAGGCCATATAACAACGTATCAAAAAAACATGTGTCCATAGGTAGGGATAAAAGTATTCAGAATTTAATAACCTCAAGACATTCCATGATCGTGCTAAAAATTCCTTTGTACTGTGTACTTTGTGGTCTGAATAGTTAAAATTCGGTTTTGTGTGTTAGAATAGGATTTTGGTGAAATCACATGACTTAATTTATTGTGTGATATTTCCCAAAACTGTGGCATTGTGGGATGGATTCAATATACCCTCGGGGCCCTACCTATTTTGATTCATTCACATATGGGGTTGTTGCCTACAATTGAATGACTTGCCTCCCTACATCTGCCTGGGTAAATTATCAGCTTTTTACCCCCACACTGTTGGCAGTGCGCTCTTGTGTCCTATGCTTCAAAAAGCTAAGCCACTTCTGGATTGAAAAATGATAAGGCCCATGAAAGTCAATTCCGAGTTTATCATTACTTTTTTCCCGGGTTGATGAGGTGACTTTTCATTTTCATACTTGCAAAATGGAAATAATGTGCCAAAGAAATTTTTCACAGAAAGGTAGTGTGCCGCGAAAAAAGCCTGATTTTGCTTCAAAGTATCAAAAATATGTTTACAAACAAAACTATATGTTTCCAATTGCTAAACCTTGTGAAACGACAATATTTTGAAAATAATCTTGAATGTTGAAACTTGTATTTTCGCTAGTCCTCCAAAAGCGGGTAAACGATAACTCAGAATCAATTTTCATTCATGCGCCTATAGAGACTTTGCAATGGTTGGAAAATGCATGAATGTATGCTTGGACCAAATTAGGCCGTATTATTGATTTTGTTTGGGCTTGAGAGATTGTTTGGTTTTGTCATAAGTTCTTGTCAAATCCATTACAAAATGATTCCATAGAGTAGATAAAGTTAAGCTTTTTATATCATGGAGATTAAGAACATTTTGAAGAGATGTTTTTTGAAATTCTCAGACTGATAAACCAAACCTATCTATCACAAATAATTTCACAAGAAGTGGACATTTTAAAGGTCATGGTCCGATCGCTAATAGCCCTCCTCCCCCCCATGGACCCTAGATTTTACTGGAAGTGGGTCTAATTTTGGCATCAAAAGAAAGCTATACTATTTTTTCTTCCTCATTTGCCCTGTAAATCTTCGGGCTAAAGTATTTTTGCTTTGAATTTCTGAGAGCGAAATATGCCCCTTTTGGTCGACCAGTATTAATTTTTAGGCAACAGTGCTAGTCTATGGGGATTACAACATCCTGTTTTTAGCTCTCACTTCAAAAACGTTGAAATATTGGAGGCCATTCTATCAAGATGAAAAATTTAAAGACTTAAATCAGGTCCATCTCCTCCCCTTAGCAGCTCATATTGAAGAATTACCCATTAGGCCTCAAACCATTAGTAGTCCCTCAGCCCGTCCTCAAGCGTTATTAATTTCTTAGCCTACGTGCAGTCGTGCATGCAGAGATCATTGATGTAGCTTTAGGGGCCAGGCCCGGCAAATAACGTTGGTCATTATGCTCAGTCGGTCCCTGCATTGAACCACCACTATGGCCCCATTCCAAACACCCGGCACAAGGTGGCCATTTGTTTGCAATAGAAAAGCTCATTTTCAGGACCAGCTATACAAGGCAAAATAGTTTTCCTCAAATGACAAGCAAATTGACCATCAAAATTTAATTTATAGTGCTGTCATTATGGTTCCACTCATGGGACCTGTATACCCTTTTGGAATGGCCCTAGTTTTGCACACTCACACAAACGAAGGCCTTGTTCTCAGTGTACGCGTACTGCCCTGTATTAGCTTTGTCTTATCACAGTCAGTTTAAACTATCATTAGTCTTTGTCAAATGGGTGTTGTGGGAATTCCTCAAGTCCGCATGTTGGGCAGGGTAAATCGATGTTGGTTTGGGGTCGAAGGTGTTGCCAAGAATGCAATGCTGCCCCCATGTGATTAGCTGTGGTGAGTCATGGAAAACACCTACCCACTGGAAGTATTGTATTTTTCACAGTGGTGTTATTTTTTGCGATTCACCTGGAATAAAGAATTGCTGAAAGTCAATGTAATGAAAGTTAAAAATCATACAATTTATAATACATTCTTGCAAAAATTTGCAATTTGGGCAATGTTAAAAACTACTAAAAGTTAACAAATCCTGCACCTAGCTTACAAAAACAAATGGGTAAATAAAAGATCTGCAGACATCCAAACTTTTAACCACCAGGGCACCGGCACGCTATTTGAAAGTCTCTTTATTATGCAAAACCAAACAAACACAAAAAATATCACAGGACACACTTTTGACAACTAATTTGTCATTATTTATACCATGACTTCATCCTGTATAATTTTATGAATTTCAAGTGCAGGCAAATAGGGATTTTTCTTAAACATTCTAGTTTAACATGGCCTCTCTATGAGATTTGGGTGATCTCAACATAACAGTAAATTTCATCACTGGAATATAGGTTCAAAGATTGCCATAATTTGTATGGTAACACTTCACTGAAGTTATCCAATTCCTACTGGTTTGACATTTGCTATAATGAGATCTATATTAAACAAGAGGCAGGATCAAGTTAGGGTTTTGGATAATCTGCGAGTGCGAGTCGCGAGTTGCGAGTTACGAGTTTGGA
This sequence comes from Ophioderma brevispina, assembly GCA_023653785.1. Lineage (NCBI taxonomy): Eukaryota > Metazoa > Echinodermata > Ophiuroidea > Amphilepidida > Ophiodermatidae > Ophioderma > Ophioderma brevispina. Next base: position 35,975 of record JAMKCH010007443.1, on the reverse strand, counting down.
GGTGCGAGTTGCGAGTTACAAGTTGCGAGTACGAGTTACGAGTTGCGAGTGCGAGTTGCGAGTTCATGAATGACGAGTTGCGAGTGTGAGTTAAAATGTTTGCGAGTTGCGAGTTGAATTTTTGCGGAGTTGATATTGCGAGTTGTGAGTTGCGCGTTCTGATGCGAAGTTGCGAGTTTAAGTTTTATTTGGCGAGTTGAAATTGCGATTTGTTACATGCGTAGTGGCGAGTTCCTATATTTGCGAGTTGCTTTTCATTCATTTTAAGCCAATTAAAGGTTCCATCCCTAATTTCACATTATGATTTTCATGACAGCATACATACAAGTTTAAAATTGTATCAGATATTCAGTTTTATCATTGTAGTTGCAAATAACCTTAGATATTGTACAACTAATTGTGGGTGGACTAAACAAAGGCCTAGTTTTTGTTATCACTTTCCTGCAGGTGCACTGTGAGATTTACACATCGCTAAAATGATGTAATCAAAAGTCGTCAATATATCCCCATCTGAAAGATGAAGCTTAAAATGTCTTTGTTACACAACTTTGTGAAATTTCTAATTTAGTATTTGATTCCAATTTAAAAACAATTGAAAATAAAATAATAGGCGATTATTAACCCTCTGTTTTTCACCTTTAGTGCATTTGTAAGCCAAATACTTAGAAGTCGACAAGTGTCAACTTATTATAAATCATATTATGAACCTTGATGAATGAGTGGCTGAACAAAGAGGATAGCTCTATCTTTTTTCTCTCAGAAAAAAAAGCACCATGAGAGGGTCTTCTAGTTGATTAGAAACCTCATGACCTACAAATGGCAAAGCTTGTCATTTTAGTAGAACAGGTTATAGAGGCGCTAGTGTGTACAAAAAGCTGATAATGATTAATTAGTAAACACATAATAACAGTGCAAAAAAAACAGGAGTTGAGGTGTGGATAGGAGGAACGGGTTAAGGGATAAGTCTCCAGCTCAGGAAAATAACTATAAAAAATAACATACCCTGACACCATGTGGTCTTAAAGGAGGGATGGCCCTGTTAGGATTTATGAAGTTTTCATATTGATAGATTGACCTTCACACCAAAACCCCCTTAGAAAGGTTTCGCACCGATATTTCAATCAGTTCTGATGCGAGAGCTTTAAATGGTGATTTTGTAAAGCCCATAGAGTACTGTTGTAAAAATTAATATTGGTCAACACAAATTGGGGGCAATTTCGCTCTTAATTTCCAAACCAAAATCCTTGGCTCCAAGATTCAAGGGAAGAAATGAAGAAAAAATGTAGATTTCTTTGATACCAAAATTGACCACTTCTGGTATAATTAAAAATTCTAGGGCTTCTTGGGTTTTGCGAGGCTGGCTATTAGGGCTCAGGCCAATGGACCTTTAACGTGACCGTAGTAAAGATCAAACTTTCCTCAAAATAATCTAATGGGGTAGGGGATTGTAGTTTCTCAAAAGTATTTTTCTGGTTATTTATTTTCTCCATTTTCTACACTGGCCCAATCAGCCTGTACAATCTACAATTAGTAGAGAAACTGAAACCAAATTTGGTTGAATATTTCGGAAACACCTATTTGGAAAATTTGTTCTGCGTGTTTTATTCATCAATATCAGCATTTCACTATCAAACAAGATCCTGGTGTGTCATTGACTCATACTAGTATCTAGTACATCCAACCCTAACAAAATTTGGTGCTGAAACAATAATAGCCAAATTGTATTTTCATGAAAAATTTAAAAGAGAATGTGAAGTGTGCCCCAAAAGCTCTCATAGTTATTGAATTTTTGAGTTCAAAATGGTTGTCAAAAGAGGGCATCATAGAGCCAATACATATGTAACTTAGTGGATGGAAAGTTGCATGATTGGTTTCAAGATTGCCATGGATGTAAAATGTCTGTTCATTGTCACAGGTAGCTGACTGCATTTAAATGGTGTACATAACAAATTGTATTCTTGCATTGATAAAGACATACGATAGGCTACATGCCCAGGTGTGAGATCAAACATAGGAAATGCAGCTGTATCCAGGGCTTATCAGGGTTTATGAGTCTTAAGTTGAGAAAAAAGTGAATGAAAGATGCTTATAGGCATCCCAACATGTATCCCTTGTATTTTGATTGTTTAGGGTAGAGTTAAGTTGTAGGTTGTTGAATCTCTTTTGAAATGAGTAAAAGTCCTTGAAAGAAACAAATGATATTTTGCACACAAAAATTACCTATATAATATACATGGAGCTTATTTTAGGCCAAGGAAAAAAATACATCGTCCTCGGACCGATGTGTCGTATGCGTTGCGGTTTGTGAATGAGAGGCCTAATATGACCTTTGACTTGGCAGTGAACCTTTTGACCTCTCAATAAATGAGGGATCCAAAACGCACTATGACTCAAGTTTGGTTCCAATGAGTTCAACTTTTCAATTGAAGTCAATTTACAATTTTTGCCTATTCTTACAAATTGACCTTACATGACCTTGAACCATTGTAGTTGACATTTGACCTCATCAGCAATGAGGTTAATCCCATGTTGCTCATGCATTCAAGTTGGTTAATCCTTGAAGTATTGCGGATATAGAGGAGATGTTAACCTTTTTCGTTCAAACAGACATCAAACAGACAAAACAGAAATCAACAACAGCAACACCAGTGACAAAATGATCCCTTTGCGTCTTCCTACCTTAAAGGGCTGACTCAGTCATAGAGAATGGAACTCAGATTCTTTTAAAAATTTAAATAGTATCTACAAAAAAGATAGCCAATGTACTAGACTGCGCTCGAAGCGAGCACGAATGGTTAAGCTTTCATTTGAAAACTCAATCACATAATAATAGCCTTTAATATAGAAGAAGGAATGCAGAATACCCTTTAATTTTAATCAGCAATTGTAGCAATTTGGCCAAATGTGGGGACACCCCATGGAAGAAATGAGATTTCAAGGAATGCCCTTTATTGGTAATTGGAGGCATTTGTCCAAATCTGTGACAGCCCATAATCCAGCCCTACATGGGATCCTGTGAGCCAATCGTTGATGATAGCCTTTGTAATTTGCAGAGGAAGGAATTCATAGATTTTCAAGGAAGATCCCTTTAATTGTGGCATTTCGGGCCAAATTTGAACACCTATTGATGAGCCCGACCAGGGCATGCCGGTGAGAGAATCTCGTGATGATAGCCTTTAATTTGAAGAGAAGGAATTAAGAGTTTCGACGAGTGCACCTTTAATTGGTAATTGTGAATGATCATAATTTGTGAACACCCCATTTGAAGAAGCCCCTACCAGGTGACGAGCCTGTGATGTGAGCGAATATTGTGATGATAGCCTTTAATTTGCAGGAGGAGAAGGGAATTATAGATTTTCAAGGAATGTTCTTTAATTGGTAATTGTGCATTTGGGCAAATCTGTGAACACCGACATGATGAAACCCCTACCAGGGGATCCTGTTTCGAATCTCGTGGATGGATAGCTTTTAATTGCGGGAGATGAGAGGAATTCATAGTTTTCAAGACTGCCCTTAATTGGTAATTGGGCATTGGGCAAATCTGTGAAATCCCCTTTATGAAGCCATACCAGGGGATTCCTGAGGAATCGCGTGAGGTTGATAGCCTTTAATTGCAAGAGAAGGATGGATTCATAGATTTTCAAGGAATTGCCCCTAATTGATAAATGTAGCATTTGGGCCTATATGTAAACCCCCGGATGCAGCATGTACTGGTGAATCTTGGGAGCGAATCGTGACATGATAGGTCTTATTGGTATGAGAAGAAGGAATTCATAAATTTTTCAGAGAATGACCCTTTAATCGGCATACATTGACCTGATCACAAACTTTAACTACCTTTATGTGGATGGGTCAGTGGTTCTTCTGACCAATTTGGGCTGAAATCGGCCATGCGTTTAGCACTAGATAGCACTTGTAAATTTAAGGTGTTGGCCCGGGGTGGCACTTCCATTTTCATCAAGGACCCCTGTCCACAAAAAAAAAAGGCAAATTTGTCACCCACACAAACCCTATTTATCATGTTTATGGTCATTGGCCTCTCACCAAAGACCATACGTTTTGCATGTGTACTAGTCTGTCACTGATTTCAACTGAGTTCGAAAGTGCCAGCCTTACACCGGTTTCCATTAATTGTGAGTGCCTTCCTCGGAAAAGGAGCGTTTGCCAGAAAGAAGAAGAAATTGTACACACCACAATATGTTAGCTGGCATACCAGCCTAAAATAAAAATCCTAATTCCAAAGTAGGGATGAATCGGATGTTTCGTTGCTGCAGTAAACATTAGGCACAGTATAGGTGCCATGGTACAGGTATAACAAATTTCCGGATCCGCAATTTTATAACCAAAGTTGTGATTTTCTATATGAAGGAATTTGATGTTGAGCGTAGTTATTTCACACAGGATTATTAGATGGGACAAGATTCTATGGCAAAAAACATGATTTATTTGAAAAATGAGGGTGCCTCATCGGGAAATCTCTGAATCAGCCTTCAGCTTCCATACACGTATCGGTGTAAAAAATCACATCTTTCAGTCGGCAAGTCAAGTATTTAGGTCATTTGCGTAGGTGGCACTATGGACAAAATACCACCTTTTTTAATATTGTTATTCGCAGACCTGCTTAGACAATTACAAACACAACTGCAAAAGTCACACAGTTTTGAAATTGGGGGCACTCTTACAAAAATTAAGGTTAGGATTGGGAGTTTCCACATATTAACCTTGGGCATGGTTAGGTTTAAATCAGGGTATGGGTATCTGTAGGGACAAAGAATAAAAGGATTGCAAGATTTTAATGTGTAAATATCACAAATCGCAATACCTTTTGACCACAGGCCTGTTTCCTCCTCAAATTAGTGAACTACAAAGTTTTGTCATGACTACGAAAGATACACTGCCGTAAAAGTAGGCATAATAACATTTTACCCTTCAACACCTACAGGTACTTTGTATCATTTGCCTTTATTTTGTTAACAGAATAAAGCACATGATCAGACTAGGTGCAAAGTAATAATTATGCAGTTATACCTAAATGGAAAAGGCAACAAATGTAACAAATGATATGACCATTATCAAACCAAATGCAATAAAACAAGCAAACCAGTTCATTTGTATTATTGTATAAGCTAAATTTTCATACGCTCTAAATTCACACGAGTGAAAAATTTCACTACCAAAAGAGTGAACCTCTTGTAAACCTCCTCAATGAGTTTGTTTTTTTTACTAAAGACAAATTTTTACCACTCCAAAAATCACTCCAAAAAGGGTGGATTTCCCACTCGTTTGAGAGTTAAATGAAGGGACAACACCTTTTGAGGACAAACGAAGATAACCCACGAAAATGAGTGGAATCCACTCTTTTTGGAGTGAAATTTTTACTCTTTGTTGAGGGAATTCACCCTTTTTTAAGTACAAACTATTCATATTGGAGTGAATTTACAGAATTTCACTCTTGTTGGAGTAAATTTTCACTCGTTTTACATTTTGAGAGTAGTAAAACAAAAAATAGAAATAAGCTTTAACATATTGCAAACTCGCAATACTAGGCACCGCACTAACTCGCATATTTAAACTCGCAAAATCCAACTCACAGTCATGAACTCACAACTCGCACTCATCTTCAGAACTCGCAACTCGCAACTCGTACTCGCAACTTGTAACTCGCAACTCGCGACTCGCACTCGCAACTCGTAACTCGCAACTCGCGACTCGCACTCGCAAAATACCTTTCCACCCGATAAGTTACAGATGACATGGCTTAGCCCCACTTTTGTTTCTCCGTTCTCTCTATATGTCATTCACTGCTGTGTCAGTAGATCTTAACCACAGGTGTTTTTTGAACTAATCCCATAATGCATTGAATTGTGCCTATACTGTACTAGCTGTACTAAACACATGTCAGTACTTTGGGGATAAAGAAGTTTAAGAACAACAAAACACTTTCATGATCATGATAAAATCCCTTAAAGGTGCAACGAGAGATTTCACATATCAGTGTCCCCCTAAAAAAATCAAAGTAGCGATTTTTGCCCTGATGTAAGGCTTTCCCTCAAGCTGAGAATCTCGTGGTACAAAAATGTGTGAAATTTTAATTTTCATATAGGAGCAATACCAAAATTCGCCTGTTTACATTGAAATATTGCAAATCAAAATCTGCTTTTTGTTTCTCTCTTTTAAGACATTTCTGTAGCACATACTAGGTAAGAAATCTAGGCCCTATATGAACATTCTATTATGACACAATATTGGGGGCCTCCAAATCTCTCGTTGCACCTTTAAGTACTAGCATTTTTGTAGGCTAAATAAATAAGTGTAACAATCAAGGTTTTTATGTGTTAAGTATAGGGTTTTTTGGGTCACATGACCAACTGAGCTGAAACTTTCCCCAACTGGGTGCATTGTTGTGTGATTTGGATTTCAATACACCCTCTCTGGTAAATCTACTTTCCCTCTATCCTTCAACAATTTAATGTGTTTTGCTTGATTTTTTGCGACTATACTGTGACCGTTTTTTTGCCACAGTTTTGTTTGATCAGGAAAGTGGGTTGGATAACCAAACTTTGTGGGTTTTGGTCTTAGCAAATCCCGGGCAGAGCACCTCATAAATTTGAATTTAATTGCAGTGCATTGTGGAACTTGTATCAACCTCCTCCTCTTATTGGTTTTGGTACTGCTATTCCCTGTTCAACTCTGTCATGATTCTCCCGCAGGGCTTTCACTGTTTCATACACATAGCAAGTAGTTGAGAGAATGTCCCTTTTTTTTCATTTTCCATAAAATCTAAAATTCTGGAAATATTTTAACTTTTGAGGATCTGGTGGCTGGAGGTCCTCCATTTGTTTCTCAGCAAGGGTCAGGTTCAGAAGTCGGTTTTTAATTGTATTGAGCTATTGATTAAAATTAGAATTCTCTCTCCATGGTTCAGTAGGATTTGGATAACTGAATCATGAAAAGAACCAGTCGCTTTGTAGGGATGTTATTCTGTTGGTCCATATAGGAGATAGTTATACCTTGCATCACATCGCAGTTAGTTTTCCAAAAGAGTAAATGTATTAGCCCTGGCTTGTCCCAATTCCATCCTGGTAAAATGGACCCCAATGGAAATAGCTTCCTGTAAGGCTTTCTGGGGCTATTCAGGAAGATTGTCCAAATAGATCAAATCAATCAAATCTGATCTGCTCAGCAGGCCAAAGCAGGAATTGTTAAATTAAGAAAAGAGAAAAATAGGGAGAAAAAGTGCATAACAAAATGGTCCCAGGGAAAAAAATTTGCAATTTGAGCAATTTTAAAAAATATCAAAAGTTAACAAAATCCTGTACATAGCTTACATGGTAAAAGATCTGCAGACAATCCAAACTTTTAACCAACCAGGGTACAACTGTTTGTAATTCTCATTTATTAATGACAAAACCAGAACAAAACAAAAAATATCAAAGGCGACACACTTTTGACAACTAATTTGCATTATTTATACCATTGACTTCATCCTGTATAAATTTTATGAATTTTCATTGCAGGCAAATATGATTTTTCTTAAACATTCTAGTTTAACATGCCTCTCTATGAGATTTGGTGATCTCAACATAACAGTAAATTTCACTGGAATAATAGGTTAAAAGATTGCCATAATTGTATGGTAACAATTTCACTTAAGTTATCCAATTCCTACTGGGTTTGACATTTGCTATAATGAGATCTATATTAACAGAGGCAGATAAGTTACAGATGACATGGTAGCCCCGGCCCCACTTTTTTTTTCTCTCTCTATATCAGTCACTGCTGTAGTCAGTAAATCTACCACAGGGTGTTTTGAACTAATCCATAATGCATTGCAATGTGTCTATACTGTACTAAACACATGTCAGTACTTGGGGATAAAGAAGTTTAAGAACAACAAAACATTTCATGATCATGATAAAATCCCTTAAAGGTGCAACGAGAGATTTCACATATCAGGTGTCCCTAAAAAAAATCGAAAGTACTGATTTTTGCCCTGATGTAAGGCTTTCCATCAAAGCTGAGAAATAATTCTTTGGTACAAAAATTGTGAAATTTATAATTTCATATAGGAGCAAATACAAAATTCAGCCTGTTTTACATTGAAATATTTGCAAATCAAAATCTGCCTTTTTCTCTCTTTTAAGACATTTCTGTAGCAAAATACTAGGTAAGAAATCTAGGCCCTATATGAAATTACTATTATGACACAATATTTGGGTGCCTCCAAATCTCTCGTTGCACCTTTAAGTACTAGCATTTTGTAGGCTTAAAATTAAATAAGTGTAAAAATCAAGGTTTTTAAGTGTTAAGTATAGGGTTTTTGTGGGATCACATGACCAAATGAGCTGATGCGGAAGAATTTCCCCAAACTGGTGCATTGTGGGATTGATTCAATACACCCTCTCTGGTAAATCTACTTTCCCTCAGTCCTGTCACAATTTATGTGTTTGCTTGATTTTTTGCTACTACTGTGACGGTTTTGCCACAGTTGGTTTGATCAGGAAGTTGGTTGGGATACCAAACTTTGTGGGTTTGGTCTGAAGCAAATCTCAGGGCAGAGCACCTCATAAATTTGAATTTAATTGCAGTGCATTGTGAACTTGTATAACCTCCTCCTCTTATTGTTTTGTACTGCTATTGCCCTGTTCAACTCTGTAATGATGCCCACAAGGGCTTCACTGTTCATACACATAGCAAGTATTTGAGAGAATGTCTTTTTTTCAGTTTCCATAAAATATAAAATTCTGGAAATATTTAACTTTTAGGATCTGGTGCTGGAGGTCCTCCATTTTTTTTCTCAGCAGGGTCAGGTTCATAATTACGGTTTTAATCTGGTATGAGCTATTAGAATTAAAATTAGAATTCGCTTTCCCCCATGGTTCAGTTGCACTTTGGGTAACTGAACCATGAAAATAACCAGTCCTTTGGAGGGGATGTTAATCTGTTGGTCCCAAGTATAGAGAGTTATACCTGTGCATGCACATCGCAGTTAGTTTCAAAAAGAGTAGAATGATTAGCCCTGGCTGTCCCAATTCCATCCTGGTAAAATGGACCCCAATGGAAATAAGCTTCCTGTAGAGGCTTTCTGGGGCTATTCAGGAGATTGTCCAAATAGATCAAATCAAATAAAAATCTGATCTGCTCAGGCCAAAGCAAGGAATTGTGAAATTAAGAAAAGAGAAAATAGGGGAGCAAACAAAGTGCATAACAAAATTGTCCAAGGAATTGTGACCAAGGAATGTGGGAATTTCAGCAGTAGTTCACTTGATTGCTAGGCAATCTGATATTAATAATAACTCAATTTGTAAAATTGCCTCCTTTGACCCCAGTGGGTTGCATTGTGTCAAATATCATCAGCATAAGGTCAAATTATTTTACTTCACTCCAAGTTATGTCCACACAATGGCTGAAACTCTGAAATCACCCCTGACCATTTACCTCCACTTCTTTAGTGTAGATGTGAAGTCAACATTATACCAGAAGCCAGGGCCTTTAGCATCGTATATTCAAACACATGAATTTTACAACAAAGATGACCTTGCATGGTCTTCACGATCACTATCCGGCAAAGTTGTCAAGTTGCCGCACGACACTCCAAAATGTTCCGCTCCGGAGTGTTGAGCTTCACCACCAAGTTTTTAGGGGATAAGAAGATCTACCTACAAGGGCGTCAGCTCTGGAGAACTAATGGCGGCCATCCAGCACATGCTGCCTTCCATGGTGGGTGTGGTTGCCCAAAGGCTAGGCCCACCACCGAAAACTGTGGACTAGCGTCAAGAAGGGCATCTGGTCAATTATCTTTTGCGCCAATAAATCCTCACACAGCAGTATTGCTGAGTGTGGGGTCAATCCGACATCCCCATGGTCAAAACTCCTTGATACTCCAGAGTTTTGAAACTTTGGAGTTTCAACCACTGCGTAGACATGACAAGGAAACAAAATATTCAAAGGTAAAAAAAAAAACAAAAAAACTAAAAAATCATCTAAAAAATGATTGCTTAACAAACAAACTGCAGTAGCAATGGCATGTCAGAATCTTTTCTTAGCTTTTCTTGTATCACTTGCTGTTTTCTGCAACAATGCACTAGTAGAATATGATGACGAGAGTGATCTTTAAACAAGGTTGGAGTATAAAACCCTTGAACCTTTTTACCTCAAGTGTTTACCACTAAAGTGTTTTATTTTGTAAGTTAAATTTAACCCGTCAAGCACAACCTGCCTTTAATACAGCATTCTGATTGGCTAATTACATCATAGTCCTTCTAAAACCAGTTGAAAACAGCTTTACCAAATATTTTAAGGGGGGAGGCCCATATGAAGTTTTCCTCTGCTCGATTGGCCTTCCACTCCAAACCCCATCTCAAAGTTTCGCGCCGATATTTCATCCGTTTTGATGCGAGAGCTAAAACGTGATTTTGTAACCACATAGAGTACTGTGTAAAATTAATATGGTCCGACCAACAATGTGGGCACATTTTCGCTCATACTTCCAACTCAAAACCCTCCTTTGGCTCTAAGATTTCACATGGTTACATGAGAAAAATCGTAGCTTCCTTCTGATCCCAAAATGTTGACCACTTCCGGTAAATCTGGGCTTCTGGGGACAAAGGCTATTAGCGATCGGAACCATGGACCTTTAAGCTCTCTCTTTAGCCCTAAAAAGCGAACGGACCTGTAGATACACAGGGACAGAGTTTCCATCTCTCTCTTCGAAGCGAGTAGGCCAGATCTACCCTAATGTTGCTATGGGGGATTGCTACACCTCCCTCTACAGCTATCTGTACCTGCCCAACATTAAATAATGCTGTACCCATTTATACACCTGGTAGAGAGAGTAATTACGCTTACTCAAGGGCAAAACACATTGGCCACAGCGGCCGGGGCTCGAACCCACAACCTTTGGCATCCAGTGTTGCAATCCCTGGACCAATGTTCATATTCCAGCCCTACTACTGTCAGTTGAAAGTACTAATTCTTGTCAAGTTAATAGATAAGCCCGCTTCCCCGCCAAACAGCGCACCACTGGGTTTCACCTAGACGCGTTCACGCAACAAGCACGCGCGCGTACGCCATGGCCAGAAATTATTAATCAACTATATAACCATTTTACCATGTTGCTGAGTGACTAAAAATATAATTCCATGTGACCATTTGCAGGTAGTACACAAACTACCGATGGGGTTAATCAAAGCATATCAGTTATGTGCCAGTGCGTGCCGTGCGCGTACATACATTGCTGTCCTGACAGCCGTGTCCCTTCCAATGGTTCTCTTTTTTTATTTTTAGTAAGGAGTATTTTTTATTCATGAATTTATTTTTAGAGGTAGGCAATTGCTTTCTCAGAGCCAAAGAGATATGTTTCCATCTTTCTGATAAACTGTGGTTTGCAGAGATTGTTTGTCTTTACCTTATAAGCTCTAGTTATGTTAAAGATATTACCTAAGTGGGAACCCTAAATAATCACAAATTCCTGCAAAAAATTGAAATATGTGATATGTTATGTGAATGCACTATTTTGCATGACAGCAAATGCAAAAAAAAATTCACCATCATAATGATCATATTAACATAACGAAGGTGTATTTGGCTTACGCACTTCAGGGTGTCTAAATATTGGGGTAACATTTCAATTGTCAAAAACCTGAGTTCACAAAAAATTGGGGGCTTCCTTCTGGAAATGTCCTTGTGTCTCTTTAAGCTCACGAAATGGTTCTGCAAGGTAATAAGGTACTCTTGGTTTAGTAGCAAGCTTGTGTCATCTTAAGAATATGATTTTATGTCCACTTCTTGTGATCTACGGTTGCTGTCCATTATTCCGAAGGTTCGTTATTCGAAGGTTTATCATCCAAAGTTTTGTTTGACCGAACACCGAAATTTCCTATACCTACGTAGGTGTTATTCCGAAGGTTTTCGTTAACCTACATTATTCTTTATTCTGCAGGTTTGTTATTCGAATGTTCTTTATTCAAAGTGTGTATTATTCTGAAGGTTTGTTGGTCTAAAATGAAATACGGTTTGTTGATCTGAGAAGGCAATCAAAAAAATCTTATTTCATAGTTTTTAAAGGGAAACTATCAGTTGATTCATCTGGGAAAGATTGAAAATTTCCCAATAGCTTAAGTGAGGAAGGATAAGTCTGTAGACTATCATATTTATTCTTTTCCAAACTGACAAAAAATCGTCAGAAAAGTAGCAGTGTCAGTAAGGACAGAATGGACTAAGAATCCGATATTCTGCTCTATTAGGGTGCTTTTGATCTTATAATTTGCCAGGGTATGTTAGGATACCTCTAATGGTACAAACATGCGGAAATCTGATTTTTGATGATTTTTTTTAATTTCTGATTTAGCAAATCACTGATAGTGCCTTTAAGTTGTGGGGACATACCAGGCTGTGGATCAAGAAATGCCCCTTTAATATATTCTACAGTAGTATGGTCTGTATGGTGAATGAACTGTCTGATTGATGTGTTCACTGAATGCATTGTTATTGGGTTTGTTTCTGTCCATTATGTCTACCCTTTATTTATGCATAGTGCACAGGTTCAACAAGCAGCCTCAATGATTACTCAATAGAAACTAATTTGGTATCAATTTCACTTGTGTAGACACCCTAGACTACCCTAAAAGAAATGCATTGTTTATGCCAATACCAACCTGAGAGAAACATAAGTGGAAAACTGAAGGATTGCAATAGTGTATGTGTAGCTATGTTCACACGGATACAAAACTCCAAGGTTTGAAACTCCGGAGGTGAAAATTAAATCCAATTCTGTACTGACCCTAGTATAGTCCCACCTGTTTTTAACCTGAAATTAGCTTAAATTTAGGGGGTGGGATTATAATGGGATCTCCACCCTAACATGAAACAACTGAGCATCACAATTTCTGTCTTTTAGAGTTAAACTTATTCCAGAAATTTCCCAGTGTCAAATAAGATGTGTGATCAACAAAGACCTGTAAATGAATTGATGCATGAACTTAATTATTTTTTAAAGAAAATCAGAAGAAAATACTTCCAAAACAGTAATTAATGATTAGAACAAAAATTGCATGTAGTCTATTGCCTTCCATCAAAAAATTTTATGGTGGGATTATACTAGGATTTTCTACTATTCTTCAGATTATTTCAAAACTGGGGGTGTGATTATAATCGAGCATGGGGACTATACTGGGGTCAGTACGGTATTTACTTCCGGGTTTACTTCACTCCAAGTTGTGTCTGCACGATGGCCGAAACTCTGAAATCATCCCCCGACTATTCTCATCTGCTTCTCATATCGGAGTGTAGATTGTAAGTCAACATACTGGAAGCCGTGGACTTTCGCGTGTGATATTCAAACACAGGAATTTGTCAACAAAGATGACCTTGCGAGGTCACCTCTGCTCACTCTCCCCCGAACTTGGGCCGAAGCTGTCCACATGGCACGACACTCCAAAACACTCTGGAGTATTATCAGAGTTTGAGCTTCACCCCCAACTTTTTTAGGGGATAAAACCCCGCTAAGACCCTCGATAAAACTCCGGAGTTTAAAACTCCGAATGTGTCCACATGGTCAAGAACCCCGATCGACACTCCAGAGTTTTGAAACTCTGGAGTTCCAACCTCTGTGTGGACATTGTTTCAACCTTGACACTCACCTTTCTTTAGTGGGTGATCAGACAAGTGTGAAGTCCAAGGTCACTTTCAGAATATAAACAAGAATCTGTTACTTCAGTTGTCTGCTATGTGTGTGGCTTAGACCTGGCTTAGCCAAGTGTTTGAATGCAGAGCTTTCACATATCAGACATATTTCCTATTTAAATGGTAGGTTCCTTTTGTTTGGTGACATATAACATAGGCCTACTATGAATCTGATATAATATAAAAATGGAATATATATTTTTGCCCTTAAAGGTCCATGGCCCGATTGCTATAGCGTCCTCCCAAGAACCCCAGATTTTACCAGAACCGGTCGCGCCCTTTAAATGTGGGCTGCCAGCTATAGCTGGAGGAGCCAGGACCATTGTGAGCGTCGGCCATAGCTAGAGGACCACTTAGCAAAAATTGAAGTTCAATTGGAACCAAACTTTGTGTCATAGGTGCACCATGGGATCCCTCATATGTTGAGGAGATCAAAGGTCATGTGCCAAGGTCAAAGGTCATGTGAGGTCAAGTTGAAAAATAGGCTAAAAATGTAATATTGACCAACATTTAAAAGATGAAGTTCAAACTTGAGTCATAGGTGCAATATGGAATCCCTCATTTGTTGATGAGGTCAAAGGTCATGTGCCAAGGTCAAATGTCATGTGAGGTCAAGTTGTAAGATAGACTGGGCAGCTCACAGCTTCTATTCTTTGTAGCCAAGAACCGTGAAATTCTAGTTGTTCACGATGTGTCAATTTTTAAATTCTTTGTTTTAGATTTGTGATTTTGAACTTCCTTATATACAGACCAGTGGTGATACTTGGCTATTGCTGAGTTCCAGGAAAGGGTGATTAAGCTCTTGATTTAGGTTTGGGTGAGGTTTCCTGTGGAGGGCGCCCTCAATTTCCAAACAGATTGTGTTTTTTGCATAAAACATAATACTTGTCTATATACTAATCATTGTGTGAAATGGCTAAGCTCAAATTGAAGTCCTTCATATAGAAAATCACACCTTTGTGATAAATTTCCGGATCCAGAATTTTTGTTATAGGCCTACATCCTATGGCACTGTTATAGGCCTACTACATATAAATGTTTACTGCATGGAAACAAAAAATCTTGATTCAGCTCAAACTTTGGAATTGGGCATTTAAGGTGACTTTCTTTAATTCTAGTTGACTATTTTTGTGTCACCTGCCTTAAGGCAGGAAGACACATAGGGATCACTTTGTCCACTGTATTGTAGTCTATTGTTGTTGATGTCTATTGATGTCTGTTGTTGTTGTTGTAAAAAATGGTTAACATTTGCCTGTAATATCTGCATACTTCGATGAATTTAAACCAAACTTGAGTCATAGATGCAACATGGGATTCTGCATTTGCTGATGGAGTCAAAGGTCACATCCCAAGGTCAAAGGTCATGTGAGGTCAAGTTTTAAGTTAGGCTGAAAATGTAAAATTGACCTAAATTGAAAAGTTGAAGTTCAATTGGAACCAAACTTGAATCATAGGTGCAACATTGGATCCCTCATATGTTAATGAGGTCAAAGGTCACATGCCAAGGTCAAAGGTCATACGAGACCTATCATTACAAAACGCGATGGCAGGCAACACATGCGATCCGAGGACCGATGTATTTTTAATAAATACACAAAAAGTTATAATCCAAAAATCTCTGAGTCAGCCTTTAAAATGAGACCCAAAAGATACTAGTGGTCTGAATGTTACATCAATTTCAGTTCAAATTTAGTTATATTTGAATTAGCTATAATTTCACGCAATTTCATGGTTTGGTGTGTCTTTCTTTCTATATGGCTTGTTGTCTCTGCCGAACAAGGTTAAAAAAGGATTTGGAAGTTTTAATTGATGTATTTTTTAAGTAAATCGTGGGGTAGAAAATTGTAAAAGCATTTACCAAATCACGGCATATATGGGTGAGAACAGAAAAATTGTAATCACATACCAAAAACAAGATTTACTGAGCCACGGAAGAACAGAGGAATACTTCAGTTTTTTCCTCTGAATATGGACCCAGGGTAAAAGAATAAATAAACAAACGAAGGTTCTTACCCTCCTCACTCATAGCTTAGTAGGACTATACATTTACAGGGTTTGGATAATATGGGAGAAACTTTGGAAATTCATGTGAACAATATTCAAAGGTTATCCCTCATTTGGTATGCCCTTGCCTTAACCTTAGACTAAGTACCTTAAGTTCAAAGGTCAGAGGTCACATACCAGCTTTTATGAAGTGGCACTGACCCCATCTACCCAAAGGGAAACTGTACACAAAGTATTATTGTTATGATAATAGTTGGAGAATTGAAAATGAAAAAGAAGATAGGGAATGTGTGGCTGGGGCCCAATACAGGGTCCAGGCTGGTCACAGGAGACATTTGACCCAACCCCAACAAAGTGTTTTTTGGTTTTTGTTTTTTGTTTAGGCATTAGAAGTGGGTACATTTTTAGATTGAGTCAATTTACAGATTTTGGCAAAAATCTTGCGATTTGGGCCAAAACACCAAATTTGGGCAAATATGAGGCAATTTGCGGCCAATTCGGGGTTTGCCCCCAAAAAAATTCACTTTCAACCACGATCGGATCATCCCTAATATCACAAATTCTGACACAATTCCCCTTACTATCTCCAACATAATGCAATTCTGGTTATGCTAAAAAAATATATCAAACCTGTTTACAATGCACAAATTGCTATGATTTTATCCATTTTCAGTTCATTTTGTTGTTTGAAAACTGGTTACTTTTTCCCTGTATCAAATATGGATCCAAATTGACTTGCAGCCGTTAGGTTCAAAAGCGTTTGTGTACTTTTTGCAACAGTGTTGACCAGACAAAATGCCAAGAGCTTTTTCACTGCTAATCCGACATTTAAACCATGTTGGAGGTCCCTGGTATACTAGATTTGCTGTGAGGAGTTTTACCTCCTGAACTTCCTTGCCTGGCAGGCAACAAATAGCTGTATCTCAGTCCAGGTAGGTTAGGCATTATAGGAAGCTGTTGAGGTCAGGTTGGAGGAGTATGGATTTGTGGACCATCATGTTTTTTTTTGTACCAAAACTGATGCAAAAGATTTGTTTTGCCTTGAATTGACAAAAGTTTCATCAGCTGAAGTTAGAAATCAATCTCAAAATATGTTGACTGTTTGGGGGGATCATTGATAGTGCATTTAAAAGAAGGGAACAAGGAATAATTTATTCCAGGTATTGCTCTCTCAGTTTTTCGATTCATTTGGGTTAGTTAGTTAGGTTAGTGACAAAAACATGTAATTTTTAATTCCATTCTATCGACCCGTCCTGGGGTTTTAGAGGATAAATACAATGGGCTGTAGAGGGCGCTCTAGCCCCACATACAAAAATATTACAAAATAAAAATCAAAAGTATATACTATACATACAAATTTTAAAAACACAAATTAAATAAGAAAATATTGCTTGAGAACATTAAAAAAATTTATTAAAATTAAGGAATTTTGTAAAGATTCCGTTTTACAGTTTACATGTTAAACCAGTGATGACATCTAAATTCGGGGGGGGGGGGGGGACCATGCCACCTAACAGCAACAGAGAATTCAAAAACAGTCATTCAATCCAGGTGCTAGTCTTTTGACAAAAACTTTACCGTAGAGGGCCGCTCTTACGCATCCATCGAATGGTCACCACACAGACTTGACTAAAGACTAGCATGGTCACAAATTTTAAATCTTAAATGAGCATTATTTGAAATTACACTGTTTTGCAGGGAGGTTAATCCACTAACCTCGATGGATTTTGACATTAAAGGGGGATGGCCCGATTTAAGGATATGAAGTTTTTATCTTGATAGATTGGCCTTCGCCCCAAAACCCTATCTGTAAAGTTTCGAACCGATATTTCAATCCGTTTTCATGTGAGAGCTAAAAACGTGTAAGCCCCATAGAGTACTGTGTGAAATTAATATTGGTCGACCAAAATGGGGTACATTTTCGCTCATAACTTCCAAACAAAACATCCTTTGGCCCTAAGATTTCACAGGGTAAATGAGAAAAATAGTAGCTTTCTTCCGATACCAAAATGTTGACCACTTCCGGTAAAATCTGGGGTTTCTGGGGACGAGGCTATTAGCGATCGGGCCATGGACCTTTAATAATTTTTCTCTAAATTATCATGATATTTCTTAGATCTTTTGAAGGAAGGTTTAAGAGTTGATTTTGTAATGTCACTGAGGCAGAGACTGCCATAGTAAATGTATGTAACAGTTCCCCAAATTACCGTTTGGAAATCCCCACTGCCCAAACCGAGCAGGTCATGTCCTACCCCCCCTGTATAAATTCAGGATTTCTTGGCCACCACCACCTGCTTGGCACAGTAGCAATCTGCAGGTTATACAAGTGATTTTCCAAGTTATTTTAGATGCACCTGTATGAGGATTATCATGATAGAAAACATACTACTTTTCTAGCAGATTCTAAAACTCTACCAGAATTCAAAAATTAAGAAATGAAAAATAAGGGTATAAATCTGGTGTGATTCACCTTGTTATTTTTAACCTATAGAGATAGATAGCTTTGAGGTAGCCAATTGTTTTTGGTCATCAGGATCATTCTTTTATTAGCCATATTGGTCATGTGCAGATGTAGTAGTTACTAATCCAAACTAATACATTGCTCTACCAGTTTTTGAACTATTCCCATAATGCATTGCATTGTGCCTATACTGTATTCTACTAAACACATGTCAGTTCTTAGGGATAAAAGTGTTCAAGAAGTTAAAGACCATAAACATTTCATGATCGTGATAAAATTCCTTAAAGTGACAGGAGGAGATTTTTTTAGGATACAAATTTCTCTGAAATTTCACTGGATCGGTTGTAGACCACCTACCGAGAACGTTTAGAATGTTTATTGGACAAACAGGTGCAAAAGAAAACCGCAAACATTGTTTTGAACTTGCCTGCTATCGTAATCGTTTCCCATAGAAAACCATGCTTTGACTTTCTGTCGTGCACGACAGAAACTGCTAAATCATCATCTTATTACATAAAAACGGCGTATTCGGCTTATTCACTTCAGGTGTGATTTAATATATTGGTAAGCATTCCAAATATGTAAAAAACCCGGGTTCAACAAAAATTGGGGGCGCTTCTTTCTGGAACTCTCCTCATGTCTCTTTAAGTAGTATCACTTTGTTGGTTAAAGAAAGTGGAAAAAATCAGGTTTTTGATGTGTTAAGCAGGATTAGTGACTCACATGACTTAGTGAGATGAAATGCCCAAAACTGGTGCATTGTGGGATGGACTTAATAACCCCTCGTTGCTCAACATCATTAGTGCTTTTTTTTTTTGCTGTTAACAGGGTGATTTCCAAGAACTCAACTTTTGATTAATTAAAAAGTAGGCTATACATTCCATTTGTGTTTGGTTGAAAAGATTGTCACCTCTAAGCTTCAATACAAAGCCTTGTTTGGATTTGAAAATCAAAATGGAAATAAACTATTGGCCAAGTGCCCCAAATTTTTAAAAAGGTGGACAATGATATTCTGAGCTATATTATTGTATTTTTGTGTGAAGTCCTGAGACCAGTTAACTGGACTGTAAACAAGTAACTGTGTTGCAATTTTGATAATTTTGTAATCACAATCACTCCCAGTTACAGCAGCTTTAAATTTTGAATCCAGGAAATCAACCCTTTTAATGAATTTTAGTCAAATGCAAGGCTGATGAATTTTGAACTTATAATTTAGTTGACCCAGTTTTTTTGAGTCAGAAGCAAGTTGAAGTTTAGTTTTAGTTATGGAAGTAATTGCTGTATGATTTTTGCCCTGCAGTTTCTCGTTAATTTATTATTCATATTTACTGTCCAATATTTTACCCACAGATTCTCTGCAATAACAAAGGACAAGTAGTGCATGTCCGTTAGTAAAAGTTTGACAATCACACTTACAGAAAATGTAGCATGCTCTAGAACATCCAACATAGGAAATGTTTCACGTACATGCAAACACTACCACCCACTGCTTGAAATTATCTAATGAGTCACTTCTCAAAAAAGGTACTGCCAGAAAAATTGCAGACCTTTTATTTTTAGAATTAGCAGTAGAAAAATAGCATTTGAAAAACAAACATTCCTTCAGCACTTAAAAAAGTTTGCTGTAGTTTTCAACTTAATCTATTCTCAAATACAATATTTTCTTTAAGTTTTAGAGCTCTATAGGAGTTCTGTTTATGATTAGTTATGTTATTTTGGTTAAAAGAATATTGAAAAACGGAATTGTTGTGACAGAAATTGTGGCGTCAGTCATTATTTCTACATATACAAGATCATTTAATGGAGGGGATGTATTAAAGCTGTCGATAAAAATACTGTGGTGTGCAAAAAAGGAGAATATAAATAGAATGTCTGCCATGTAAAACAAGTTAGAAAGACCTTTGTGATGGAACTCTGTAGTATGTTTTGTGTTGTTGCTACAATGCTATAATTGCCATGAAAGTGTCAAAAGAATATATCTCTGTAGGCACTTTGGCTTGAAATTATGTGTGAAAAGGTACTGCAAAAACATTCAAGAAACACCAAATGTTACTGTTTTTAGAAAATGTAAAACATCCAATATTGTTTTCAAACTCTGGGAAGTGATTTCAGTAAAGGCCTTTTTCATTATGTCAATTTTTTTTCATGCCATTATGTCCCTTAAGTCTAATGTCAGCAAAATAGGCCAGTTTTGTGGTCAGTTGACTTGCCGCAAATGAACATTTTCTAATTGTAAGGTTGTCTGTATGTCACAGCTTAAAACACATGACAACAAAAAAGGAGATATATATTCCAAATTAAGCCTTTAAGTACAAGTTTTCTGAAGTTTGAAGAGCTGTGTAGCTGTTAAAGGCAAGAATGGGTTCTGGAGAAATGATAAAAACACAGGCTGGTATACTGAAAGGAGTCTAACTTTAGACCTGGGAATTAAACCAGGGTAAAAAATGTCCATTCACGTAGGACTAACCCTGGTTTAAACCCAGGTCTAAAGTTAGACTCCCTTTAAGAATACCAGCTACAAAATTTACTGATGTGTCTGAAGTGAAAGATTATGCCTCGATAAGGTCACTGGTTTTACATTCAAGTAAAAAAAAAATAATCTAGAAAATGAAAAAAAAAAACAGATGAAAAATTAACTTTAACAGTTGGGCTAATTAAAATTGTGGATTTTAGTTCTTTAAAACTCATACTTCAAGATATGCTTATTATTTACGACTAAACCACATTGAGGGAGTTTTGTTTATTAAAGGTGCTTGTTCTGATTTATGTATATGTGTTCTCTACTTGATATGAGAGCCTGACACTTGCACATACGCCCCATGAAGTACCTGTGGGAAACAAATTCACGGTTTTGATGTTAGAAGCACTAATGCACATTGCAAAGCCATATTCAACACTGCTAATATTGAGGATAAACCATAAATTCTGCTTTTTTTTATCTTGGCAATGAAATGGATTGAGCGCTACAATTTCAGGATGAAAAAGAGAAAAATAGGGACCTTTCATCTGATATCAAAATCAATCAGAGGGGTCATAAAGAACAAATCGAACATGCACCTTTAAAACCAAATAAGCCATTCATAATCCCAATATGAGAAATATTGAGGACATTGTGGGTGTCCTAAGAATATGTTCATAGCTAAGATCTGCTTATGTCCTAAGATGTTAAATTTCCTCAGTAAATGTTACACAACTTGGGCTACTGTTTTTGTAATCATCGGATGATAACATGTTATTCATTAGTACATGTTACAAAATTGGGCTATTGATTGTTGTAATCACGGCTGATAAAGCATGTTATTTCTGTATCTTTAGATCACTTTGAAATAATTTGGAAAGGTTTTCCTGTTTAGTTGTACCATGTTTCTGCAATTTGCTATATTCTGACGCACGGAATTATGTAAATGATTAACTTAGACAACAATAAAGTTAGGCAAAATACCCATGAAAGATTTTGACAAACAAGATAGTAAGAAACTCAATCAACTGAACATTGGTTTTGACAGTGTGGCTAAACTCAACTAATGTATCAGAAATAGAATTACCATAAAAACGTAGAGTATTACAAAAACACTCCAAAAATATCATTACAGGGGGCCTTTCAACTTTCAATGCCAAATTTCTATTTTGAGACCAAAAAAAAGAATTGTTTGACTCACATAACCTCTCTATCTTTTAAGGAAAAAAGATAAGGGCTATTATATAAAACACGCACATTTTGGAAGTTTGGATGCTTATGGAAAAATGATAATTGTAAAACGTTTGTAGGGACACCTTGTCATGAATGTAATTCCTCAGAATTAGACATAAATATCCCGATTATATGTAGGAATAAACCGAGTCGACCCTGTCCTGATTGCATATGGCATGTATGCACCATCTCTTGGTGTTGTACGTTTTTTTTTTAGGATCCAGTCTTGATAATAACAGGCAGCCGGTGGGAAATTTGGAAATAAACAAAATTGAAAAAAGCTAAAAAATTAAAATTTTTTAAATTTGAATTAAGCTCGCAATTCGATGGAGGATTGTGTTATAATGATTCCGGGTGGATTTTGAACTTTTAGTGTTGTTTGAAAATTATTTGACTTAAGAATGTGATCATATATCAAAGGGCATTTTTATACTCCCTGAACTGGAATCAACAATGATGACCGATTACTTTTACTATGGCAAAATTAACTGTATTAAAGCAGGAAAACCAATTAAGGAAACCTAATATGCGGCTTTGTGAAACTGATTTATCTAACAAGTCTCCTACTTTCTGGCAGGAAATCAATATATTAATCAGAACACACCGTTTGGATATACATGTAGTGCAGCGGCCATGCCGTGTATTAGACCCTTCTCATCATCTTCTGATTAGTCTGATAAGAAAAACGGACCCAAAAAGTAAGGAGGGAAGGGAGAATTAGAGTTGAAATCAAACACAAGTGTGAGAACATCACTGCAAGGCCCTATTGCTGCAACACATTGGGAGTTTCTCAAGGGAGACGATGACATATCACTCTCAAGGAGTTATAGATGGAGTGCACACTATTAGAAAAATAAGAAATATTCCCTTCCTGTAATGTTGCCTGCCAAATTCACCGGAAATATGCATGTAAATATCACCTGGAAATACGAGCCGTGTTGGGAATTGTAATGCGACACCATTATGCGGGAATATAATTATATGCAATGTTGTGCAATGTGTGTATGTGAGTGATCAATTCTGTTATCTTGTTGTGTTGATTTTATATGTGATGTTTGGTATTTTGCAATTATCACAAAGAGTGAAAATTAGAGCTAGTAGGTGATTATTAATTGATGATATCATCATGTTTATCAATACATCTTTAGACACGGTATAACAAATAAACAGCTCATTTGCAGGAATTGTAAACGCTGTTTCCTCTTTTTGCTCACATTAAATACCCAATAGTAGTTGGCTCCTCTGTTGTGTAATTTCTAGCCTTGCATTTGCATATATTTTGCCCTTTCCACCCAAAACCAGGGTATCAGTCGAATATCCAATACCCTATTCATTTGCAAAGAACTGTCAAAGTTTAAACCAGTGCACAAAATGTTTTTTGTGGAATCCCCTTCCAGGCAGCTGCCTCCTCTACAAATTATTGTTTAGAACAGTTTGCACAAGGCATGAAATAATCTTGCATCACTTGATCTTAATAAGCACAGGTTAATGATCCCTCTGATGGATTGCCGAATGCGCCAGGACCAAGACATCAAATTTTTCTTGAGAAGCACTAACTCTTTACTCAGCATGTTGGTACTTATGTGCAGAATCACCTTTGATATCACATTTGGTTTCAAATGATGAAATAGTGTTAAGTGAGAAAAAATTAAGGTACTAGTAGCAAAATTGACCAACTCAATAGTGTGTAAGGCAAGGCATAGTTAGTAAGCATATTGTTAAAGTTGTCCCCAAGTTGAACTGTCTGGTGCATAAACAATGTAGCAGTAGTGAAGGGGTTTGTAAACACATGTGGCGTGGTGCAAAGATGTTTACAGGTAAGCAATGTGACCAGGTCTGAGCTGGGCATTCATCTGGGGGTTAACTTGTCCATTTATGTAAAACGAATGATGTTAATCAGCCCCATTAGCGCCTCATTGTATCCCATTAGAGTCTCGTTAGCTGTAAATGCCCAGACAGTAGATAACCAGCAGTGACAATGACACTAACTACTGTTTGACCTGAACATAGGATGCATGGCTTGTACAAGGGATCCCCTCACATTGCATCTAGACAGACTAGCTCGAGCTCAGACTAATTAAAGGTGTAATGAGAGATTTCATATACCAGGTGTCCCTTATAAATAGATAATCCTGATTTTGGCACTGACGTAAAGGGTTTCCATCAACAAAATCCCATCAGAAACGATTAAGCTGAGAATTATTTCTTTTATACCAAAATATTGAAATTTCTAATTTCATATAGTTGCAATTTGATAATTATGAAATTCATCCTATGTTTTGTATTGAAATATGAGCTGAAATCCTCCTTATTGCATCCAAAACATAACAGTCATTCTCAAATATGATCTAGCTAGAGATGGGTACAATGTCTGGCTGCTTCACTGAATTCTGCAAGATGCAGACCAAGAGATGTTCTGTTGTCTGTGGTGCTGTTCCACAATCACAGGTAGTGTCCTGATCAGCTTCCAGGTAGCCCCACTTCTGCAAGAAGACCTTATAGAATATGAGCTAATCAAAATTACCTTTTGTTTTCATTTTTAAAACATTCTGTAGCCAAATACAAACTAAGAAATATATTGCGTGTCCAATCATATGAAAATCAGTACATATGACACACCTCGGCTAGGATGTATCTTGTAGCCAAAGGACAGAACTAAGAAATACTATTGAGTGTCCAACTATATGAAATCAGTACAATGCACACTAGGCCTATATGGATGCGCGAATTCTCTCATTGCACCTTTGTTTCCAAAGGTTGGCTTGAAGTGCACTTCAAGTGTGATCTTAACAGGGCTGGAAAAAATGCCACAATTTCCTGGTAGTACAATCAAAATTTCTCTCCAATGATTGCCAAATTTTCCTTCAATTCTTAGGTATTTATTTTTACACATACCCCCCCCCCCCCCCCCCCCTGACAAAAATTTTCCCTCCAAATAGGAATATATCAAGGAACAATGTTCCCATTCCCACACTTTTCCAGGCTTGGTGATCTAATACTATTGGCAAGCTATTCCAAACATGTGCAAAAAAAACTCCGATTCGCACAAAATTGGGGGCACTTATTTTTGGAAATGTCTGTGTTTCTTTCACATATTAAGAAAACAGTCAAAAATAATGCATAGGCAACTAGTCAATCTTTTAACTTGAAGACATGCTGGTCAGGACTTACTACTATTGATGTTGGGTGAACTTGACTGGGTGAATGTAAAGTGTTTGTCCTTTTATGTATACGTAAGTGAAGAATACTAAATAGTACTTTGAAACAAACACATTCTCTATTTACACAAGCTTACACACAAAACCCACACAGTCTGAGGACTGAATGTGTTCTTGTACGTTTCTTGCATTAAAAGTTCTCTGCCCTATACAGGGGACAAGTCGTCTCATGCTGTTCGTATTCAAACACAATGCAACATAGACGTGTTACAAGCTCTGAGCCCAGACACGTGTAGGGAGCCCCCTTCTGGTTGACTTGCACGCTACGCACGGTGCAAACGTTTTTGCATGGATTTTTTTTTCCTCTATCGAACTAAGTGGAACCCATGCTCTAATAGCATCCAATGGGTGCTAACTATTAGTTTTATTTTAAACCATGCAAGAATATTGTTTTCGGTTTGCACTAGAAGGGTGTTTATGACGTTTGGTGGGAGGTAGGGTTTATATTGTGCTAAGCCAAGAATATGTTGATGGAGAATTACTGAGAGCTGACCTATTGGGACCAATTGCACCTAGAACAATTTGGGAGATTCTGATGCATGCATAAACAAGATTAGAAGTACATTTCCTTGTAAAGATTTCAAACTATAACGGTCATTTAAAATTATTATTACTAAATAATACAAGTTAAATGATGCAACAATATTGCTGTTCAGCTGATTGTAATTGCATGATTGAAGAGGTTACTCAGAATGTATAACAAGACCTGCCACTCTTCACCTATTCTACCTTAAGATTTCAATGTTTTACCTGTTTGTTTTCACACTGGTCTTTCACCTGTTTTGCTTTTCCTCAAATGGTCAAGATCTGCATCAGATGCACTATTGCACTCATTTTGCCTAAGTATTTCATTTTTGTTTTTTTTCTACATCTTTTGGCATAGCATTTCATAAAGCCGTTTGCAATAGTATTTCACCAAAGTAACTGTTTTAGCTTAACAACCTCTTCTGCCTTTTTGTTTGGTATTCTAACAAGCCCCACCTTTTTGCCATGGTATTTTACCTAATTCATGATTGCCATGCTATATAGGTGTAAATCTGGGGGGGGGGGGGAGGGGTATTTACCAAGATACCCCCCCCCATGTTTTGATGCACCGTGCATGCGTTTTGACAAAAATAACCTCATATTTACTTATTAGTTTTAAATGCGTTAAAATTTCGCGTGCTTTTTTGCAACATTTCTACTATTAATTAAATTTATCCATTTTAGGTTTTTAAATGACAAAATGTTTATTTGTACTGCTTGTCAACAGCAAAACCTGATTTCATTCATAAATTCCCATCAACACCATCCCCAATGCCAAAAAAAAAATTGATCCACTGATGCTATTTCAACCAATTCAGTAATTACGAAGGGGATATAGGTAATCACAGAGGACAAAACAATAAAAAAATGATAAAGCCAAAAATACTAAAATATGAAGGCAAATTACTGAATAGCAAAGTTAAAAATGCGAAGCGAAGCAGCGAACCAATCTCACAACTCCAAACACTGTTTTCCATTAAATCATTCTTAAGTATAACATATCATGACTAGACCTCAGCGCAGGCTTTTTCTAAGGGTCTGGCCTTGACTAGAGCGTCATTGAATGTGGAGGGTTTTTCCAGTGGCAAAAAGTACATCATTGCTGATTGTGTAACAATCTCAATTGCGATGTCCTATGTCTGCGGAACCCACAGGAGGAATCAATAACACGCCAAACCATACCGGGGATGGTCCTTGCCACCGAGAGACCACCTCGACAATACGGAAGTGCCATATTTGTGGAGAAACAGCAAGAGTAGAAGCAACCTCAAGGTCTGATGATAATAACATCGAAGTCCTCACATGGCTTAGCTCTGTAATAGTTACATCTGTCTCCAAACCTCCATCAGTAGACTTCGGGCAATCTCAACTCAACCTGGGAATTCCACCAAACGTCACTTCTTCATTGGCGACATCAACAGCCATAGTACCCAATGGGGCTACAATGAACTAACAAGACGGACAAAACTGTCGAAGATGGAGAGACAGTCAACATCTAAGTCTCCTTCACGACTCTAAAGCTGCCGCCATCATTCAAAGTGCCCGTTGAAGAGAGGTTACAACCCTGTCTAGCTGTTGTAGCAAAACCATCTCTAACCTTTGTAGCAGGATTGTTCTGGATCCTGTTCCACGAACTCCAACATCGACCAATCGGTATCCCAAGTCAAACGCTGCAGTAAGAACAAACACAGTGGCCTTTTAAAAAGCGCCGCTTTTACTACAGGAAAGCAGACTGGCAAGGATTCACACTGATGACCTGGATCATAACGTGAAGAAGATTGCTCCAAACCCCATAACTATGACAATTTGCCAACTAGTGAACAAGAGTGCTCGGAGATTCATACCCGAGGTGGTAGGACGGAATATATACCAGGCCTTTCCAATGAATGTGCTAAAGAATAGCATAGTATATCACCATGTTTTTAGAAGCTGAGATCTCTTTTCAGCTGAAACAACTGCTAAAGTGAGGCAGTGTCGGAGAGGATCCCCGGCCCAGAAAAGATCAAACCTGTCACCTTTAATTGAATCCCCCGATATGACCCTAACAGCAATAAAGCATGAAGTCTACCATCCGAAAAGCTCCGAGGGGATCCAACAGTACCTCCACAGCATCCAAACTTCACACCCAACCAAGGCGCCCACCAACTGCTTTTAAAATGGCAAGTGCAGCAAGAAACCCAAGAAGGATCAAACTAGACCCCAAGGGTATAGTGGTGACCCTGGTTTCACTCGCCCCTTCAACATGGACGAATTGGAATCTTGTATTGCTAAACTTCAACCAGGAAAAGCAGTAGGCCTTGACACATCTCTACTGAGCACTAAAAAATCTTGGCCCAGTAGCAAAAGGTGTGTTCTTTACTCTACACTTGCGGCCTTTTTCCCCCAGGTTCCCAAGATCTGAGGAAAGCACATGTTATGGCACTCCTAAAGCATGGGAAAGATCCATCCATCCACCCCAAGAGGTACAGACCTATATCACTCCTTAGCCATACCACAAGCTCTTTGAACGCCTCCTGCTCAATCGTATTGCACCTGTCATAGACGAACCCGCATACCAGAACAAGCAAGCAGGTTTTCCGGCCAGGCAAATCAACACCAAGCCAAGTCCTCAACCTAACTCAACACATTGGGGATTGTTTCGAGAAGGGTTGGTTAACCGGAGGCTGTGTTCGTCGACCTCATCAGCAGCAGCATACGACACTGTTAATCACAAGATGCCTACTCCATAGATCCTGGAAATTACCAAGAACATCCGCTTGACGAGCTTATTCCGGGATTGCTGGCAACAGGATGTTCTTTGTTGTCAGCTAGGAAGCGAAGAAGAGCCGATTGCGTAGGCTCAGAATGGTCTACCACAGGGAGTGTGCTTGCACACCTCTCCTGTTCAACATATCTAACCCACGACCCCCCAGGAGTGCAGGAACCTGTCGTTTAATTTATGCAGACGATCTTGGGAATTAGCGCACAGATGCAGATTCAAGTTGTTGAAGAGAGACCTCCAAAGCCTTTGGATGAACTCACTCCTTATTATGAGGAAAACCACTACGTGCAAATCCATCTAAGAACAGGTGTGTGTTTTCCATCTACGCAACCGTGAACCCAACGTCAGCTAAAGTACCTGGTCTGGAACTACCCTGGAGCACTGTAATAACCCTGTCTACCTATGAGTTACTTGGACCGCACTCTCTCTTATAAGACCCCCATCGAGAAGACGAAGAGTAAAGTATGTTCCGCAATAACTCTTGAACAACTCACTGGCACAAGATGGGGTGGCTCGCCCACATATACCCTAAGATCGACGGCACTCTGCCCTGTGCTAACTCATGTGCAGAGTATGCCTGCCCTGTTTGGGAAAGAATCAACCCATGCCAAGAAGCTTGATACAGCATTAAATGCCTCCTAACGCCTTATCACAGGATGCCTCCGTCCAACACCAACGGAAAATTCCTAGCAGGAATTGCTCCACCAGACAATCCGTCGTAGCCGTATCATGCAATTCAAGGGCGTAGCTGTCAAGTAGCCAATGTGAAGCACCCATGTCCTGACAGAACCGCTTCCAACCGTCTTAAATCCAGAGAGAGGGAGTTTCTTAAGCAAAGTCCACCTCTTGAAACCGTCTCTAAGGAGAGTTAAGAGAGGCGCCTTTGGAAAGAAGCAAATTGCCATACCAATTACATCTATCGGTATTGAACACTGGTGGGCACTCCCACCTTGAGCTGACTCCTCATGGGCTGAATGGCGATGCCTCAATAGATTGAGAACCAGAACTGGCCGATCTAAAGGGTTTCCTGTTGCAGAAGTGGGGGGCTATCTGGAAGGCAGATCAGGATACTACCTGTGGTTGTGGAACCGCACCACAGACATGGAACACCTCTTGGTCTGCCCACTGCTGGAGCAACAAGCACAAACAGGACCTTGCGGAATTCAGTGAAGCAGCCAGACGCAGTAACCATCTCTGGCTGGATCATATTTTGAGAACCACAGTGTTTGGACACGATAAGAAGAAGAAGACTGAATAGAAAAATACAAAAGCCCACACGTGGGCTGAAATGATATTTTTATCATTTCCTCCCTTTCAATTTGCAAATGTAGCTGATATCTGCAATGAAAAGTTATTAAACTTTCATACAAAAAATTGTTTTGATGTTTTGAATGTTGACTTTGTAATAGGTTAAGGCAGAGACTTGAGGAAATTGTGTGCAACAACTGAATTACCCATCTGTGTCTTTTGTTTGTTGTCATGGCACCCATTGCTCTTTGCTTCTTGGCGCACTTGTTCCTTGCCCTTCCGCCGGTAGACTTAGAAAAATACAAAATACTAAGGAAGAGAGACTGTGAGGGTGCGAGATCCGGAGCAAGCATCCGGTAGAATTAGCTCTGTTATTTGCTAGCTATCTCAGCTATAGCAGCCATAATCTCGAGACTTGGCCATATTATTGATTGACTTGTCTTTTTTGAGTGAGCGTCAAGATGGGACTTTAGAAAGAAAAGTTCACTATTTGAATTCATCAATGGCTGCTTAATATTTACAACTGGGTAAAAAGTGAAAGTGATCATATTTAAACATCTGTGTTTGATACAAGTTATTCTTTTGCTTCAAATATCACACTTTTTTGTGAGCTGCCAGCTATAGCTGGCAGGACCACTTAGCAATCTGTTGTGCGTGTGTATGTGCATGGATGTGTGCGTGGATGTGTGTCTGTAAGTTTTTTAATAATTGACCTCAATTGGAACCAAACTTGTGTCATAGGTGCACCATGGGATTCCTCATATGTTGATGAGGTAAAAGGTCATGTGCCAAGGTCAAAGGTCATGTGAGGTCAAGTTGAAAAATAGGCTAAAATTTAAAATTTAAAATTGACCTACATTGAAAAGTTGAAGTTCAAACTTGAGTCAGGTGCAATGTGGGATCCCTCATTATTCTGTTATGACGTCCCGTGGACGTCAAAGGTCAGAAATACCTTTCAAACACAAATAAATGAGCCTTGTGCACAAATGATCTGAATTTTATATAATATAACAGATTTTAATGATTTGTAATTGATTTGGTTCAAGAATTTGGTATGTCCAAAAGCAACATTACATATGTCAAAATTACACACAATTAGTTGGATACTTATTGTCCCCAAGAATGTCCACTAATGTCCACAAGAAGCGTTGCAGTTCAACGATGATATGTCCTCACAGCGAAGACTCCAAAATGACAGTGCATGAGTTCATGCATAAAACTCCTCAGGTAATATATTCCATGGGAATCTCTCAGTCCTGAAGGTAAATTTGTCCAGCAGTTCAAGACGACGGGGTTTCCCTCGACGACACTAATGTTCCACAATAATAAAATCCAAGTATTATACCACCATCAGTCTGTTGCTATGTCCTCATATAGGACCACAAACTGGAAAAAAGATTGGCTTAAAGATGACAGCAGACAATTAGCTATCAAGCTCCGGCGGCATCCAAAGTATTAAATCCTGGCACAGATGTAGAACTCAAATCTACCATTATTGTAGATTAAACTAGCTATCATTATACTGTATAGCTCCAGAGCTCTGGTTTAGCTCCTGATTACAACTGCTGGCCTCAGTCCTTCAGTCACAAGTACTATTTAACTTCACACAGCTAGATTCCCCTTTCTAACAATAATCATTACATCATCATCATGCATAAACATAACTTACACTAGTTGACCAATTGGAATTCACATAAATTACATCACTTCATATATATAGCTTAATGGGGGAATCCCCTGATCATGCAACATGTTTTGATCTTAAAGCAAAAACAAGTTGACTCAGTTTACATCTTGGGAATTCCCAATCACCTGTCTAGTTGTCAACAACAGGTGCATCTCTCAACACAGCACTAGGGGAATCCCCTTCTCTTTTTATAGTAAACAAAGTACTTTTTCCCGTGAGAAATCTTTTCTCAAATAAAATTAAGAAATAATATTTTGATCAAAATTTTGAGGGTAATATAACAGTTGATGAGGTCAAAGGTCATGTGCCAAGATCAAAGCTCATGTGAGGTCAAGTTGTAAAATGGGCTGGGTGGCCCACAGCTTATATTCTTTTAATATAGCGAGCATGAAAGCCGAGAACCGCAAAATTCTAGTTTAATCAAAGTTTACTGCTCATCTCCAAAAACAATTATTAAAAAATGATAGAGCTTGCAGAGCATCAGCCCTGCTTGCCCCAAAGTATTAATGCTAGTGAACTTGCTATTGTTTACAGACAAAATTTTAAAATGGTGCACCATTGGTTTTCACACTCGAGTTCAAATTTGTATAGAAATTAGAAACCATTAACAATTTCATTAGGTTACAGTCCCATTTGCTAAAATATGAAATCTCATACCAAAAATGAAATGCCTCACATCATTGTAAGTGCACTCCGTGAGTTGTGATTAAATGTGTATTTTTGTAACCTATTTATGCCTAATAAAGCTAATATGACATTAAATACATATACTCTAAAATTAATCAATACACCTGATAGTGAAGAATTATTGGGTTGAGAAAAGTCTGAAACATAATAGTTATGTGTTTTTCTTTAAAAGGTAGCCTAAAAATCAAATGTTCAATGTGTATCTCCCATGAATGAATATTTTCAATGGTATGCAGTCAGATCTTTATCGTACCACTTGATTTCTTCCAATTAAAATCCGCTTGATTTAGTAGTCGGCAGACGTTTTTGAAAATTTTGGCTAGTCCCTTATAAGATCATATTATTTAGCCGGGAGTGAGAATGATTGCATCCGTACACACAGATGCATATCTCACATACAGTGGTAATCCGATCGCTTCTTTCCCTGTTGCCTGTAGTGTTGTTCATTACAATATTATAAACCCAGTTAATTTTGCGAGTTTATGTTGCCTTGTTATTACAAATTTACTCTGCTTTTTCAACTCACACGTGCGTCCTGTACCCCTTCAAAGCTGCAGAGACAATAACAATCTTGCATTCAGTGTGTCTGACAATGGTCTTTTTCTTGTATTCAGATATTGAAACATTAAATATTTAAGAGCTGCTAAGATATACCTTGTCCTATTTTGTCAGGTCTGCATAGTCAGGGGAAGAGCATTGACGGCTGATCATTATCCATTTACGAGATATTGCGCCCTCTTCAAGAAAACCTCCCTGTTTAAGATTAGGGATATTGAGGTGTCAAATTTGTGGAAGTTGCAGTGCAGTGTGCTTGCTCAGCAACTGCATGCAGAGAGGACCTCGTTTTTGCAGCCATGAAATTACAGTGATGTGAATTATTCAGAATAGTATAAAAATTGTATTTATTCTCGAAAATGTGCAGAATTTGAAGTAGCAGGGTTCATAACTTGATTATCAATTCCTCTGTTTTCTTATTTTTGTTTATTTAGCTAAGTTCTAATTACCACTATTTTGCTGAGTGCATTGCATCCCTAATGGGAGAATGCTATGTGTGTAAATTTATCAACAGATTACAATTTCCAAGTTTCAAGTATCAGTTT
Organism: Ophioderma brevispina; assembly: GCA_023653785.1. Lineage (NCBI taxonomy): Eukaryota > Metazoa > Echinodermata > Ophiuroidea > Amphilepidida > Ophiodermatidae > Ophioderma > Ophioderma brevispina. The sequence goes on along the minus strand of JAMKCH010007443.1, from coordinate 2,910 downwards.
GTCTCACAAGAAAATGACATTTTATTGGATAATTACTCTACAGGGAAAAATAAGATTGACTGAGACAAGAGGGAACCAATGAAAAGATCTGTTTAAATGCTAAATTGCAAATGCAATTCCGCTGTGCAAGGGCGACCTTTTTACCTGGGCATAATTATTGTAAACCCTGGAAAAGAAATCTTAGGAACCCTGGAAAAACCTACAAACCCCTAGAAAATTAGAGTTGAGACTTTCATACAAAAAATTCAAATAAAAAAAATATGTTGATAAAATGCTAGCATCAAATCATCTGATTTGCCATAATAATAGTTCATCCATTCAGTGAAGGAAATATTAAAGAAATATGAAAGCTAATGATGAGGGAATTGGTAGCAATTGGGGGGTTTTAGTTGAGTCAAACCATGGTAATATGTCTAGGGGTGGGCAAGCTGAAAAAACACCTGGAAATGGGATATCAACATCGTTAACAGCTACACCCAGGTTGCACATAAATATGCTGTCTTCATTAGATAGCTCTTGGCTAAAAGATCTGGGTGTATAACATGCTAATCTACGCAACCCTTAATATAGTACTTGCAAATGGAAATTATCAATTTTAACCACTTCGTTTACTTATTGTAAATTTAAATCTGATCTCTTTGTAGCACTTCTGAATGCAAAATGCTGATTTTCTACGTAACTTCTAGCATACTAAAGTATGTGATACGAGAGAACCTATTTTTACTTCAGGAGGTCAATCTCAATTAGGTCGTCAAAGGGGGTAAAATTAAAATCCTACAAAAAAGTGGTGATATTAGAGACGCATACTAAGATTTTGAATATTTACGATCCCGCCGCATGCTAATGACCCCTGTAGCCCGTGCAGTGGTGCTGCGACATGATGCTGGTGGCGTTTTTATTTCCTGCGTTACACATCGCGTTGTCGTGATTGGCTGCATGTTACTTTTGTCTATTTTCGTCTACAGACTGTTAACCCATATTGAAGATTTACAAGAACATGATGGAATGAAATATTTAGCTGCCAGCAATGTGCAGATGAAATTGTTAGCTGTTTTCAAATTGACTTATTTAATATTCGTTAACACAGTTGTAAATTGCGCACGTTTTGCTCACTGGCAGGTACTGTTTCAAAAAATGAAACAGCATTTTTTCCCCAAGTTTGAGCAAAACCAGTAAAAAGTTTTAAGTGGTCATTTTCAATTGCAACAAATTTATGGCAAATTTAGAAAAAAAATATCATATTTTGTTGCCTTCTGGTGAGAGCAGACTGAAAAGTGAATTTTGTCAGCCAAAGTGGAAAAAATACACTTGCAGAAGTCACCACTTTTGCAAGGCCTTCTGTAAATTCAAAAGATTTGGAGGAAATTGACCTGAACAATGTGCATTAACTTTATGCCACCAAGCCAGCGATATTGTCTAATAGCGAATAATAAAACAGTTAACAAAATGTGTACTTGCATGCCTGAGTTCATAATAGTAAACACTGGTCTTGTAATTTACATTGTTGTTGATCCAGAGCTAGCTGGTATGTGCATCATAATCTGTCTGCAGCAAGGTGAGGTCTGTAACCTCAATTTCTATGCACAGTTCACTGACTGGGTGAAATTGTATAGAGAGAAATCAATCTGCATTCTGGGTATGATGCCTCAGTACCCAGGGTATATGAGGCAGGAGTATCAGATTACATAAACTGATATGAGACTCTTGGTCAGTGAACTAGGACTTGTCAAATAGCTCCAAATGATACTTAACACTTAAGTGGTCAAGGTCTTGGGCATACCTGTTGGTGATCAAGGGGGGATGGATCCCAATGGACCCTAACCTAAAAAACTCATTTCCCATGGGAATATTTCAATACAACTCATAACATGTCAAGACTACTCTAAAACATTAACAACAAAGAAAGAAAAAATGAAAAATATTATTCAACCTTGAAATTAGGGGCAAAACAATGATTTTCATGAGTGCTAATTTTCACCAAAAGAGTCCATTTTGTTTTTTTAATTTGATGTAAATTTTCAAGTTAATATAAATTAGGACTCTTGTTTTGAAATTTGCAGACATGAAGAAAATAAACAAAAAAATAAGGAATTTATCATCAAGAAATCCAAACATTTTCGCATATGTTGAACAAGAAAAATCACTATCATGTTTGCTCATAATCATTAATAATACCATCCCAAATTGTTGAAAGGGACACCAAAAATGGTCAATTATTTTTCAATTTTTGAAATGTATTGTTCTCCTGAAATTTAATTTGTACCCCACCATTTTTGTTTTTCTGGTACCACTCTTATTTCCTAGCCAAATCTTGTGTAATCAGAAATCTAACAAGAAATAAATTTAATGAGATCCAATTGAAGGTTATTCACCCACGATCCAGACTGCTCTAGAAACTGTATATCCTGCAGGGTAACGCTTATTCAGAAAAAAATGTGAGTCCCAAATTCATCAGCATTTTAGACTTATGTAAGGAATATCCTTAGTTTTAATTAATCAGAACACGCCTTTGGATATACATGTAGTGTAGTGACCGTGCCGTGTATTAGACCTTTCTCATTACCTTCTGATTAGTCTGATAAGAAAAACGGACCCAAAAAGTAAGGAGGGAAGGGAGAATTAGAGTTGAAATCAAACACAAGTGTGAGAACATCACTGCAAGGCCCTATTGCTGCAACACATTGGGAGTTTCTCAGGGAGACGATGACATATCACTCTCAAGGAGTTATAGATGGAGTGCACACTATTAGAAAAATAAGAAATATTCCCTTCCTGTAATGTTGCCTGCCAAATTCACCGGAAATATGCATGTAAATATCACCTGGAAATACGAGCCGTGTTGGGAATTGTAATGCGACACCATTATGCGGGAATATAATTATATGCAATGTTGTGCAATGTGTGTATGTG
>JAMKCH010007442.1:0-52657 GCA_023653785.1 Ophioderma brevispina | reverse complement strand
GCAACTTGAATGGCGGCCATTTTGTTTATGCAAATTAGCAGGCTTAAGCTACTACTTTGGAAAGTCTATCATGCAGAAATTATTTAAGTTGAAGTGTCTTAACAAGTTGGTAGTACTCTCGTTTTGCCACTCTATATGGTACCCATATGCCAAATATCACCTCGTGGCCCAAGCACTAAGTACTATTTTCTATATGAAGGACATCGATTTGAGGTTAGCTATTTCACACAGTGATAAGTATTATGGACAAGTATTGTGTATAATGCAAAAAAAACCCAATTTGTTAGCATACATGTATATACAATATATCAAATACATGTAACATTAAAAACAAGCTAATAACAGAAATTGCAATATGGAGGAAAAGTCCAGAAGGCCAATTAGGCCCGACAACAGACTTTCCCTTAAAAACACACAAAATGTTTCAAAAACATAAATGCACGTTGCAAAAGAAAATCATACACGGCTGACAGACAAGACAAAGGACGGTGCTCGGGACAAAATAATCATAGTTAGAAAATATTTGATTATATTTTGAATGAAATTGTTACTAAAGCTGTAAACGGAAGTGTTTTACCGACTTAGAATGTTTTTATTATATTTTCTAACGAATTCCAAAGAATGGGGCCGTTTGTCCGAATACATTGGCCAGAAAAAGTTCTTTTGTTCATGGTTAAATTGAGATCATTTACATGTCTTGTCTGATAGTCTTATCAGAGCATTTTATAAAATAGTGAACCATAAAAAAATGAGGTCCTAGGATCACGAAATTTAATTATTTTATCTCGTCCGGTGTAGCAATAATTGTTCAAATTTTGATTCCATTTTACATGAACTTAATTTCAGCGCTCTTGATAAATATGATCCGTCACCAAAAATTCTGCAAATCAAACTGAAGTTTGAATTCTCTTGCCAGCATAATTATATCGCAAACCACCAATCAGATTGCGAGCGGAATTTAAATCCAAAGCAATCTCGTGACTGGTGAATGTTGTTATTCTATCAAGAGATGGCGCTAAACCGTGATGCCATATGCAATCAGATGGAGGTCGGACGCGCATTATTAAATCTAGCGATCAGAGTTAATCGGGAGATTTATGTTAATTCTGAGGAATTAACATATATAATATCGACATATATAAATAGTGCCTTCAGCGTAGCACAATCTTTAAAAGTTTATAACAGTTCGTCAAAAACCACAAAAAGGCAATTTTCAATAAACGTAAAAAAAACGAAAAAAAAACGCAGAGGAATAAATTTGCACAAATAAGGAATATCTAAGCTCTAGAAAATCACATGTGAAAACGACATAATGGCCACAAAGGCCCCCACAAAGCACGACACACTTTTAGGACACTCAACAAGACTTCATGAAGCGGAGTATAGGTTTGACCGCCGAGCACCGCTTATCCATTGCGATACACACGCTAAAGAATACTCAAACCACCAACAAAAGCGAGCTACGACGTGATAATTACGCGTCACACCATGCATGATGCTTGTCGTGTGATCATTCCAACAATTACTGCACGGGTTGTGCACGTACAATCAGGGGAAAGAACAATGCGCTGTTGACACGAGGTCCGATACTCGGTGAAGTGATATGAAAAATAGGGACATATCGAAACTAGCAAAACGGTATAATGGGACGATGTCATGGATGGGGAAATGTTTTGAAGAACTGTGTTTGCCTTGTGCCTATTGAGACTGTCAAGATATTAAATACGAGGTCAGCACTCAGCCCACTGACATTTTCGCTATATGGACTTCGATCTATTGCAACACTAATTGTACTAAGTGTCTACAAAATTATCATGAGCAAAAAATGAATCTAATTTGATGAATTTGTGCAAGGGCCGGCTGTTGGGTGCTTTGGTATAGCGCTATCAAAACTGACCCAACTGAGGTTAATTATATAAGCAGTGGCGCGCTTTTCAATATGTCTAGGGAGGTTGTAAAGAAGTTCGTTTGTGCAAGGCGAGTGCCATTTGAGGCTTGTTAAAATGACGTAACCGTGCTTTGAATTCGCCCCAAAGACGAAACAAAAATATGCATACATTTTCCTCAATCATTAACGTTATTACAGCAGATATTTTGGGTTAAATATTTGAATTTCCCAATGAAAATCGCACACACCCGCCCACATTTTGGTTAACAATTTACCATTATCTGAGACTCGTGCATAATCAAATACATCCATGGTACAATTGTTTTCCCATTTTTTGATAAGTTGCATTGTGGTGTTGTCCGATTTTCAACTAAGCCCTGGGCGTTCTTGAACACGTAATATTTTGGCTTAAAACCACTTTCTTAATGCCAAATCTAGACCACAATACCTTCACGCAAATCCCTCATGCATATTAAGCCCTGGAACACTCAGAACTTATACCGGAAAAATGTGGCGTGTGGACTCTTGGTTTTGCAAACCGAAAATATGTTGCTTGATGGCAGTAGCGTAACAGGCGGGGGCAGGGGGAAGGTTGCCTCTCCCCCTTAAAAATCATGCTAAATCAGCCCTTTTTGCCTCCTCACCAGGAAATTTTCACCTCCAACTAGGAAATCTGCTTCAAAACCACCTCCAACCGGGAAAATCTGCCTCAAAACCGGGAATGTGCCCCCTCAAGTGACCAAGTTACGCCCCTGCTTGATGCGAGTAACCTTCACTTTTTACAGGGAGACTCCTGGCAGAGCTGTATCATTAAGAGGCTTTCGAGAGGGCTCCAATGTGAGCCATTGAAGAGACTACCTGTGTCGTTCAAACTTGCTAGTTCTATTTTACTTAATTGGCTCTGTTCACAACTTCCGCCAAATTCCCATATCAGCGCCAATCTATTATCTGATTATAACGTTATTAAAGTTTAGTCGATTTGGCAATCTTGCTTTATGCCGTTGGAGCACTTTAAGGCTAAGGTCCGCAAGTTTAAAAAGAATGGATTTGGCGTAGAGAGGCGAACTTCATGCCAAAATCTACCACAAGTGTTTTCGCACAAATCACCTTTAAACCACCAGAACTTGGAAACCTGTAATATAAAATTTCCCCCAAAGAGCAAAACGTACTGGGCTTCAGTCGTGCGCATAGCGTTGAAAGGATCTGGGAACAGGTTGGTGCAGTGGTCGCTCGCTAAGCTTGCACCTGCGGGGTCCCAGGTTCGATCCCCAGTAGGGATTCCCTCTTACCGTCTTAATAGGCATTTGCTTTTTCCGATCCATAGTAGATCTCGCCAGTTTTCTGCGGGTAATTTGATTTCCTCCTGCTTCTGAAATCAGACTTCTTAACATAAACATAAACCCCTAACAGAAAATCACGAGATAAAACAAATACCAGCCTGAACAGACGGTGGTCAGCACAAGAGGATGTAGAGTTTTCGCCTTCCCACAATGCATTTCTTCCAATCCAATGTTTGCACTGGTTGACAGACGAGTTTATAGTGACAAAAAGTACTTAAATTGCAAGATTTGGATGAATTCTTTTCATTTAGGTGCTTTTGTCACTATAAACTCATTTGACAATTAGTGCAAAATTGTATTGGAAGAAATGCATTGTGAAAAGATCACTCTACCCCTTCATGGTCAGCACAATGGATACGCACTTTCATGTTGCTGTAATGGTTATTGCAATGTACAACGGGAGTTTCCGTAACCTGACCCATCTGAAACACTTTTTTTCTGACACACTTATGAATTCGGAAACCTTAACGGAATAAACCTGTTCATTATTCCGTGAAGGGTTTCCGAATTCATAAGTGTGTCAGAAAAAAGTTAGTCAGATGGGTCAGGTTACGGAAACTCCCATGTACAACAGTTGTACTCGATTCATGCTGATACGCATATTCCACTTAAATTTCGGAGCAAGTCAATCGTCAATCGTATCTGACAGAAGCGATACTCTGCAAGACGGCACAACTTTGTGAATGGGCAGCCAGTGTGTGATTTTTTTTGGTGTCACTTCATTAGATGTTTTCACGATTCTATTCAGTCGCAGAGGTATGCTTTTACTTGGCGTGGATTGTCCAACATTTTTGAATCGCCTCACCTGAATTGCCATTCATAAGATCTTGATCTGAACTATGGCACACTAGAGCGGACATTAAACGTCGAGTTTGACACCACCGCGTCGAGTTTGACACATTTTGAGTTTGACACAACCGCGGCGAGTTTGCAAGTTTGCCACACGAACACGAGGCTAATTTGTAATCGACACGTCGAGTTTGCAACGCTATGCCGGGGAGAATTTGCAAGTTCGCAACACAAACATGAGGCGAGTTTGCACGTTTGCAACACGAACACGGCGAGTTTGGAAGTTTGCAACACGAAGCACAAGCCGAGTTTTTTATTTTAATTATTTATTTTTTTTATTTTTATGTTCATCTGATTTTATTTATATTTATTTTTTATTTCTTATTTATTTTTATTTTGCTTTTTATTTATTTAGTATTCATTTGTTTATTTATTTAGTTATCTTTTATTTATTTTTATTTATATAGTTATCCATTTATTTTATTTATTTTTTTTATTTATTTTATTCATTTATTATATTTATATACTTTTAATTTATATGAATTAGCACTGTTTATTCTGACATGTATTTAAATAGACCAAAGTGATTTTTGATAGGACTTCGTCCTGATTTTTAGTAATTGTGGGGATTATTTTTTCGAAAAATAAAAGCCTACAGTGACACTATAAAATTTGCCTCACTGATGAATAAAAACTTTCCACCCACCTTTAAACAAAAGTATACCTAAATATGGAAGTAAGAAACTTCGCCAACAATTGTGGCTAAACTTTGCAACGGCGGCAAAAAAATCTGACCTCACCCAAACTTCCAAGCCATCCCCCTTGAAATGGTGCATCCCTTAGAATCCATGTAACACGTTGATGGCCTAATGATTGGCATTTATCCACGTTTCATCAAGTCAATCATCTTAGATTATAGTTTGCTCTGTCTCATTGTTAAAATATTCTTGAAAATCGATAGCGCTGCATATTCAGGCTTTATTTTTTTTTTCTTCAAAAGTACCGCACATCTTTTATTAGGGACAAGCAGCGATTTGCTGATCAGAAAAATCGAAAAAATCATCAAATATTTGGTATTTTTGTTACCGGCATGGATGTGCTAACATAACCTTCAAGTAGTTTGGCTTGAAATCTGTGCATTAAAGACAAGGCAGTACCTTTTATCCGATTCTGTAATTTCTATACGTGCGTATTAGAATTCCGACTTGAGTTCAAAAAAGCCTTTCCCTGTGAATATCCCAGATTTATAAGCGTAATATTGTGCAAACATGACCTGTTAAGTTTGACCTCAAATACAAACATTATTGATCTTTTGTTTATTCTGTACTGGTGTAAAACCACAATCAGCTGTTTAGTGTAGATTTTTGAGACGCTGTCGCTGTATGTCTATATGCAAGAGACGGTATGGCAAATTTCCTCAAATACTTCATTTTTTAACTATTTGGTGTTTTTTGTCCCTACTTTAAAGTAGTTATATGGAATTGTACTTATCTTTAATTTATAAGCTAAAACAATCATTTCCACATTTTTTATTCTCTTGCATTATCGCTGCTTTTTTTTTTTCTTCCCTTTAAATCTACATGACAACTAAAATTAAAGTCTGACTCAGAGATTTCGAAATATTATTTTTTTGTGTAATAATGAAAAATTGTCAACTAGAACTAAAGATAGTAACCTAAAATGCACAATTCCGAAATTTGAGATGAATCGGATTTTTTGTTTTGATGCAGTAAACATTTATGTGTAGTATTACGTCCCATAGGATACTGTGTATAACAAAAATTCCGGATCCGGAATTTTATAACAAAGTTGTGATTTTTCTAAGGAAGGAATTCGAATTTAAGCTTAGCAATTTCACACAGTGAATGTTATATGGACAAGCATTATGTACATGGAAATTGAGGGCGCCCTCCTCAGGAAATCTCTGAGTCAGCCTTTAAATGACAAATAATGCATTCATAATGTGTCATTTTGATAGACATGACTAATTTAATAATAAACTAAAAATTCATAATTTATCATTTAATTTGCCATACACTAAAATTAATTGTAATGCACTAGAAAAGACAAATTATCGACAATGTTGTCATTCATTAACCTGTCGAGCATTTTAAAAAGTGAAATTTATAAGCCATAAAAATATCTGTGATGATAAACATTATTGTAAATGTACAAAATGCTGATTAAACATTATAACATCGTTTTCAGGTTGATTTCATTGAATAATAAAAAAAATCAGGGTGCATGACTAATTTTAATTTGTCAAATACTAAGCCTTTTCTTTTGTATTCTGCATAACATCCAGCATATCTAGAAATGCCTGCCTCTATTTTATATTCATAATTGGGCAATTAACGTCCTTGGTAGCATCAGTCTCGCGAAAGACACATCACCATAAGAAATAAATAATTTCAAAGCTGTGTCAACGAGTTGGCATAGAACGAAGCTTCAAATGCCAATAATTTATTTGGGGTTTTGGAGTGCCTCGAGGACGCTTAACGCTTCTGAGGTTTTCGTGTAAGGGTTGGCAAACCTACATATGCTATGACTTTAATACCTGGTTTTACCAAGGAAAGAAAAAAAACGGTGCCAGAATAACTACTTCCGCTACCGCCTGAAGACTTACATGGCAATTGTAATACTTTGCGGTTGAAATTTGTCATATTTACTAATAGAGAGATGTCAATGGTCCTTCGATCTCACCTCTACACGTTGAATTTGACTTCTGTTATATAAAAAGGATGGCATAATGATCTTGTACCTTTCGCACCTTTCCTGTATCACAAAGTGGCATGATACAGACTGGGTGCGAGGGGTATAATGTTAGATGCCAAAATATAATAAAAATAAAAACTTCGGGAGGTTTAAAATAAGTGAGTGGTACGTCGGCGTTTTGGTAATGCTTTATTTGTGTGGCGTGTGGTTGTGTGGTGGGTTGTTGCATTGCTGTGGGTGGATGTGTGTGAGTGTTGTGCGTTGCGTGTGGGGTGGGTGTGTGCGCTTGCGGGCCTATTATATATATATAATATATCTATATAAATATATATAGATATATATAAATTATAAATAACAAAAAAACAACCAAAAAGCATTAAAAATATATTTAATGTTATAGGGTTACTTTCACACATATATATATATAATGCGTGGTGGGTGTGTTGGTGTGTGGTGTTGTAAGGTGTGAGTGCGTGTGAGGTGTGTGAGTGTGTGTAAATGATATAGTAAACACATATACATTTCTAGGTGGTCAAAAACAGATAACACATATATAACAGTATATAAAAATATATAATATAGAGATATTTTTTTTATTTTTTTTATTTTTTTTATTTTTTGAGAGGGGGAAATATGATTATTTAATATGATATAGATAATATAGATAATATTATATATATATAGATATATAATTATATATATTATTCCAATATATGAGTGTGTGTGTGTGTGTGTGTGGTGTGTTGAGTTGGGTGTGTGGGGTGGGTAAGGTGTTGGTTGAGAGGTGTGAAGGTTGGTGAGTGGTGTATGGGTGTGTGTGATTATGGTTGTTGTGTGTGGGGTTTTTTTTTTGCTCGCATCCACTCAAGCCTGTCATATTAAACTAAACATAATGTTTAACAATATCCAAAGGCTAGTCGAAACCCCTTCAAATGTTTGGGCATAGTTCTTGAGCTCCCATATTCGCCTTGTACGTCCATATGTCACTCCCTCCAAAATGACGTTAACATTTAAAGACACTATCAGTGATTTGAAAAATATTTGAAAAATTTGCAGGAATAGCTTCAAAGAGGAAGCGATAAGTCTGTCGAATTCCATTAAGTTACCTTTTCCAGCTGTAGAATGAACGAAAAGGAAGCAGAAAGAAAACGGCAGTGTTCCAAGATAGATTACTACGATTCCATCAATATACGTGTTGTAATACGTGTCCGTTCCGACAGTAATGACTAAATCTCCGATTGGTCCTTATTAGGATGCTTCTGGTCTTATCATTTGCATGGTATTGTTAGGATACCTGTACTTTTGTTACGTACATGCAAATCTGATTTTTGATGATTTTTGCATTGCTGATTTAGCAAATCAATGATCGGTCTTTAAGTGACCGGGTTCCTGTGGATCCCATTTTTATTTTTTTGTATTTCTTAGTGTTTTTTTGTGTGTAGATTTACGGAGACCGGATTTTTTTTTTTCGTCATGATTTTTTTTGGTTAATATCTGACTTTTTTTAAATGGCTGCATTTCATACCCAAAACAATAATAGCAACATTTTTTTAAGAGCGCCCAATTTTTCAAACAATGTTGAGTTTTTACACGGTTGCATGTGAGTAATGACTATACTGTAAATGTAAGCTCGAAAAATTTCTAGTGTCGCCAACGAAGGATTTGTTATAGAATAATTACTATCGGAGATTTCCGATGGAATCCATGTTCAAGACCTAACAAACGGGGAACAAACAGGTGTGGTTTTGAAGATCAAACTGAGCAAGGACCAAAACCATAGCTTCAACAACTTTGGAATCAAGAAACCAAAGTTGTTCCACCAAACAACACTGGAAGAGAAGAGATAGAGACTATGTCTACTTGGGTCAAGTGGTGAAAATGAACCACAACCACTTTGACGAAGTTAGGAGAAGGCTAAGAGTAGGATGCAGTGCTTTTGGGAATGTTAATGAGGTGATGCGGAGCAACATGCCGCTTGTCGAAAAGGAACATCTATAACCAATGTGTACTCCTGCCATGACGTACGGCTGGGAAACTCATTAGACAGAAAGAGCAGAAGTGAAGTGGCTCACAGCCCAGAGATGTGAAGGAGCATGCTTGGAATCACTGTGAAAAGAGATCGAAAACACAATTAGTGGATCAGAAGCGACACAGGTCACCCGACACCATCCAGACCTGTGTGAACAAAAGAAGTGGACCTGGGCTTGTCAATAGCTAGAAATCAGATGGACGGTGGGACCGAAGTGGTTACGAATGGATACAAGGAAATGGCACCGAGCACACCCAGGAAGACAGAAAGTAGGTGGAGAGATGAAATTACAAATTCTTGGTGTGGACCTGGATGAAGAAAGACATGGGATCGATCAGAGTTCGATGGTGTCACTCGGAGAGGCCTCTTACCCACTTAAGTGCTAGGTGTTTTCACTCATCGTTGTGCCTGGGGTGGGGGGGGGTCATGGAACCCCCCCAAGGGGGGGGGGGGAAACCACTTTCCCGAGGGAATTTCAAATGAAAACTCATACCACTTTGAGGGCATTAGACAAGCCAAAAGGGCAATTATAAATGAGTTCCGGCGTATGTCTGGAAATTAGGGCACATCAGTGTTTTCGAAATGCGGAAATGCTCAAAAGTAACATGATGTTTTCGCGACCTGCTCCCCAGCATAACATTTGCAAATCATTTTGATGTTTATTTCTGCTTTGAAGGACCATTTACATGCTATTTAACCAAACATTACCCAGTTTGACATTCTTGATTTTTTGTGGGTGCAGACTTATTTGCAATAAGTTTGCTAGCAATGGCGCACGTCGCTCGATGATGGAATCGTTCTTTTCAGCACAATAATAAAGCGTTAATATTTTTTCTGAGTATGTAATTAATTTTGTTATGCTATGAAATACATAAGCAGAAAAATTTTCTGGCAACAGGGTTTTTTAATTTTATTTTAAAATCCACACCCGGTGGTGCCTAAGGGGGGGGGTCTAGGGACCCAAGCTAATTATCTCATAACGGGCTATAGAAGCTTTAGTAATTTTGTATGGAAGAAGCGCATCAAGAAGTTACACAATTACAAAAAAGTAAATATTTCAACGACTGAGAAATCACGAAAAACAAATCTTGGTAACAAATTTGAAAATTTCCCCCCCCCCCTTAGGGCACTTAAGTGTAACACTGCTGCAGTGGGTCGATGGATGGCTTAGAATGATGGAGAATTTGGATTTTTTTGATTTAGCAAACTCACTGATAGTGCCTTTAATTAGAACCCTCATTAGAAAATCTGTTTCTGATAAAACCTGGGTTTTTGGTTTGATGGGATACGGTCTCTTCAATTAGAGTCAATGACACATCAAAATGCCATTACACTATCAGAGTGCATCACGCGGATCGTTCAAACATCTCTTCACAGTTTAATGTAAGGGGCGAAGATGCTGGGAATGATCACATATACTTAACGCATACCCCAGAGGCACTTCCACTCTCGTCTTGTTATAAAGTACCACATAGAGGTTAAAATTTAATTAAACAAACTTATAAAACATTTAAGAGTTAGTCAAGTCACAAAAGAGTACATGATTGAATCCAACAGTTATCGTTCAATTGTTTCTTAACGTTTTGAAAGGTTATGACCTGAATGTAGTGATAAGATTTGGCCGAGAAAAATTAAAGTGCTCTTGAGGCAAATCCTAGTACTTAAACATGTTTAAGGGCGTTGAAAGATTGTACGTTCAATTTACATGGCAAGTTCTCGCTTCATTACACGAGGAGTTGTCCGTATGAAGATAATCATTCAAATGCGTATTAGAACCGAGTGTTAAAAATACACTGAAAGAAAGTCTTTGACAAGCGTGAAACACGCCGACGAGATATAAAGGGAATAACCACGTTTATTTTAAGTTTAACATATGTGGTAAATTATGGGGAAACGATGTGAACACTGAGGGGCGTCGTTAGCGAGGTATGTTTTACCAATAATTTAATGACCGTCGTGATATTTCGGCCAATGTGACGCCATGTTTACCGCACCATTGGTATCGGACGATGTCTATACAGAGCGTATCAATACAAAACGAACAACCTTCACCCCAAATTTTGTGTTTTGTGGTAATTGTGTAAAATTACATCAAAATAATTAATCCCTCTTAAAGCCACATATCTCCTCTTTAAATTGATAGGTAATTTGTTCATGTACGGTCATAGGTAAACGAGTAATCATTGTTTTTCCCACTGGGACAAAGTGAGATTGGGACAAGTTTCAAAGTAATGTAAACACAAATCCGATTCAATTTTCCCTCTCTTCCCACTTCAGTCATGCAGTGAATGGGATTGTATTGAAACTTGGTCCCCAAAGCCTTGCTTTGTTTCCTATTGTTCAAAAACAATGGATAAACGGTTTATCATGACAGCACATGAATAAATTACCTATCTTGCGAAAGAGGGATTTGTGGCTTTAGGATGGCACTAGTAAATTTGGAATAATTTTACACAATTCCACAAAAAATTGGAAGAAGTTTTGTTGAGTTTGTATTGATACAAGAAGTAAAGTGGCGTCACAATGGACCGCAGCCTTACTTCAATCAACACACCAAGGCCGTTGCGGCCAAGACGCAGTCTCGTGTAACCTCCTCAGAAGGCTCGCAGGAACTGGATGGGGTGAATCCTTTGACACCTTACAACATCAACTGTTGCCTTGGCATATACGCTGCTGAATACGGTGCACCAGTATGGAGTCACAGCGTACATTCACAAAAGATTGATGTCGTTCTGAATGATGCAATGAGACCTTGTTAGTGGTTGCCTTTTGGAAACGCCTGTAGAATACCTCTCAATCTGTCTGCATAGCTCTCCAAACCTTAGGAGGAACTTTAAGACGATCAAGCTCGCCAAGAAAGTGTGATGTGAACCTGGAGTCGAATCCCACCACCAACACCGTTTGAGGATCAGAGAATTCCAAGGATTCACTTGCTCCCAATCCATGAAACTGCAGTCACAGTATCACTATCGACCCCTTCTTGGATCAATGACAGATGTTTGAGCAATGGTCATCCTTACTTTGAAACTAAAGCAGTTTGTGTACAGCCCATCTAGCAAGCCCAGAGACTGTGACCGTGATTGGAAAACATGGGTCAACCTCCAACGACTCAGAAACTGCGTTGGTCGTACAAGAACTTCCTTCACAAGATCGGAGTAGTACCATCACCAAACTGCGATTGTGGAGAGCCCAACAAAACATTAGCAACATTAATAGATGACTGTGAGGTGACAAGTCCCCAAGAGGAATTCCAGCCTGATCAACTTGACGGTTGTATGATGAATGATGAAATATCAGCTGTGTTAAAGACGGATCTTCCATGTGATTTGGACTTGCACGAACGGAGAACGAATTTGATACGCCCTGTACAACGTATAACATTGGTATCTTATGTATAACAAAGTTCGTATGCCTTTTAATCGACACACATCTGCAGTTGATTATATTAGATTAAAGGGTACGAGTATTCGCCTTTGGTTGAAAGAGGTCTCAGGTTCGCGTTCCGGGCAGCAGCGACGTAGCGGGGGAAAGGGTAGAGTGCTCACCTGACAAAATTGAGGTAAAATCACATCCATCTGGACGAGTTTTCCCTGACCGGGCGTGACCGGGCCTTTGCACCCTAAGAAGCATAGGTTTCCTACGTCATTGTACGGTTACTAATTCTAATTGATTTGTTATTGGATAAGAACTACTGAGTTAAAACGTGGAATCCGCCTCTCGTCGCGTTCATTGGGACTTGCGGCAATGGACCTGGAAATATCGTCCTTCGTAGGGGGCTTAACACTTAAGTCCCACAAGGGGCAGGGACAGGGGGTTCCTAGGACCCCTCAAAATTACATTTGCCCAGTTTTAGGCTCCTATTTCTGGATCGTGTACTTTGAAAATTGAATTCTATCGCCCGTTAATAGATAATTAGTGTGGGCCCCCCCCGTCCACCAACGGGAGTGTCTGTAAAAATATAATTTAAGCAAGTATTTTAAGAATATACTTCCTGTTTAAAGTATTTATATATTCATGTAATGAAAAAATAAATAATAATTAATTCAGTTCACTCTTTACATGGTTACAAACAAGAGGAAAGTTACACGCAGACAATGCCACCTTACCCAAAAATATGACATATTAAAAAAACACCATTTGGTTCAGTATAAGTAGATTGGACCTTTAGAACACATATTAACAACTTTGTCATTGCAAATATATAATTTGTGAAAACGAGGCCCTGTTTATTTGTGTTAATTTTTTTCCGAATTATGGAAATATGTTTTGCCCCTAATTTTAAAGGTTTCTTTGTTGAATTAATGTCTTGCTTATTTTATGTCTATGACCGGCATGTGTAGTATCAATCTCGCGCAAAAACTTCCTTGGGAAAGTGGTTTCCATAGGCGGGGAGCCCCGATCGTCAACAATTGTTAGCTTTAACCTCAATTACCTGCAGGCCTTCCGGGGATCAAGTACATTTGGCATTGCACGAGGTCTAAATATTCAACTTGAATTTAAACTCAATCAAATCGCTTGTTTACTTCCTTTTGTATGTTGTTTGTTTGTTTGTTTGATATAGGATTAATTCAAAATTCTGAATAATCCCGTTTGTTTCTAGCTTTTTTTTTTTATGTGAAATTCTCCCATGTAAAAATTAGTAATTCTTCCCCCGTTCTATGATGACAACAATTTCATATTCCCCCTCTCGCGTTACGATTTATATCGTATCCCCCCCCCCCATATCTCCGCCCCAGTGGATAACGATCCATGTATACCTTAAAAGCATGAACTTGATAGTTCACTCTCAGTCAAATTGTCTTCGCTACTATTTTACCTGGACAGTATATACACTCTGCTGCTCATTCATAATGCTTACAGTCAGACGGAAAAAAAAATACGAATAAATTTATTCGTCATATTCAGCACTGGTGGCTGCAGCATTGCAGGCAGACAGGAAAATTGGAGCATTAAAAATATGGTGAGATATCACTTCCAGGGAGGTGGGAAGAGGTTTACGAGTAGTGTTTGGCACAGGTGATCGTGTTGTATATTATTATTGCGAAATGGGAATGTTGTAATTTAAAGTGGGGGGTAGTCAATTCAGAGAGGTCCAAATATGGTGAGTTACTCATTTATTGGCCGAGTTAGATATGGCAAAGTTGGGATATGGCATCTTATGTTGATGTATGGGGATGGATTGAAAACCCTACAAAATCGAAGGCCTTTTTGTCGAGTTTTAAATGTGGTGAGTTAATTCAGAGTATTGAAGAGTCAAGAGTTGTGTTTGGTAAACATCTGGTTTGGTGTGTTAATACGTAGAAATAAAGGAGGTTTGTATTTGTCAAGTATAGTGAGGGTAGTTTAGAGGTAAATATACGGTATGGTGAGTTGTCAACCTTCACAGTACAGAAGTATTTTGATTGTAACATACATTTCATATATTGAAAAGTAATGTGGGAAGAAGAAAACAAAAAATTATGATACTCTGTGGTAACTCGCCACCATATTTAACTATGGAAACAACCTGCACTAATCAAATGTAAAAATTAACACCAGTCATAACCCACTCACTACATCACACTTTTTTAACGTAACTCTTCTAATACTCTGAAGGTAACAACTCCACCATATTTTAAATCTCAAAATTACTCCCCATTAAGTAACAAACATGTAAACTAATAATACACACCGCTACATCACGAGTTTGCTAAATATAAGTCTTCAAATGCGTTGCTTTTGAAGCGTAACCAACTCACTCGCCATTTTAACTCTCCAAAAGATCTCCCTACTTTTAAGTACAAACATTCACAACATGACTTTTCGTCGATTGATTTTATGTCCGATTCGATTATATTTTCTATATTATCTTCTCATTCATACAGCATTTTCAGACATTTTGGCCAAAATAAATTGTCAGGGAACCTAGTGCTTAATTCTAAAAAAGATGTCTTATTCATTGTTGTAAGTCTGGTAAGTTAGCTGTGAGCTATAATGTCTATGCGGCGCCTGGCCACAAGGGACGAATCTTTTTATTCGAATTTATAAATTCGATCCAACTGACTGGAAATCTGGCTAAAGGATAATCGTGCATGCGTATTTAAAACCTATTATACTATTTGTAGTGAATATAAGACATACTTAGAACATCTGCCCTGCAGAGGCGAAGTTGAAATAAAATATTTGATTATACTTAGGTCTGTATTTGACCGCCGACTCACTACAAATTGCTTTGTAACTATTACTCTCGAAATCATAAATATCTTTCAGTTTTCAAATGTACATTGTAAAACACTTCATAGTGTTAACAGTTTAATGACGGGCCATCGCCAGCATCTAAAATTTCTTGGAAATCCAACGTACCATTTAAAAGGGACACATTGGCTAGGAAACAATATTAAGCTTTAATGATTAATGAAATCCCTTCCCAAATTGGAAAACAATTTGGATACAGTCTGTAAAAAATTAGAAAGAGCAAGCGTTTCGTGGCAGTTCGTGCAATTCCTGATACGGAAAATCAAGCTGTTGACATCTCTGCCAGAACTTAGTGTATCTAGCATATTTTGATGACGCAATCAAGAGCATTCAGATCGGATTCAAGAGCATCAGGACCGGTGTAGAAGTTTTTATTGTCCGCCGGACTCATAGTCCGGAGATTTAAGTCTAGGTTTTATAGTCGTGGGGAGTACCTAAATCTAGAACTACGTTCCGTCGGATATAGTTAGCAGGATTGACAGTCCGGAGTTGGAGATGCAAGTCGGGGTGGACTAACCACTCATTAGGGAATTAGGGTCCAAATATGAGACGGACTATCAGGCCTACGTAGTGATTGGTGTGCTGGTTCGGGATGGATATCATTCTTTATCATGTTTTATAGGGCAGTTGGAGCGCCACGGAGGGAAGGAGGAATTCGCGGACCCCCCCACCACAATGTTAAAAATTAGGCCAAAATTCGAACAGTTTGGATTTAAATCGCAAGTTTAGGTATTTTCATGACCCTATTTGGTCATTCCACGGACTATTGCTCCCCACCACTCCCCCCCCCCCCCCACAATGATGCTAGTGCCGTCGTTACTGTATTGATCAAAACTGTCGGGACGCTTTACATGACACTACGTTAAATCGCTCCGTTCTCCACCTCAAATGTCTCTCAAATGCACTTGATCGTTTGTAGGCAACCTTCCGAGAACGTTTCGAAGGTGTACGAAGAAAACCTTAAACCTTGTTTTGAACTTGCCTGCTATCCTTATCATCCCTTATGGAAAAATGCTATCTTTACATAAAGACGGCTTAATCGGCTTATTCACTTCAGGTTTGATCTAATACATGGGTAAGCATTCAAAATTGCAAAAAACCTGGGTTCGAAAAAAAAGTGAGTGGAGTTCTCTCTGGAAATGTCTCTTTTTTTTTTAAGTTTGACGAGTTCGGACACAATTCTTATTATCGTATTCTGTTCAAAATTGACTCGCTGCTGAATTCAATTTCGTTATGTTCAGTGTTCATAACATAATATCAGTGCAAAAAACGCATAAGGTTTAGTGTTCGATCATTCACATAAATTGTTCATAAAAATGAAGTCTGCCTGCTTAATTCTTATAACAAAACCGTATATTACAATGTTCTTGTAAAGCTAGAGGTATAAATTAACCATCGTCTACCTGAGCCATTTTTTGTACCAAATCCCAAATGGGGGGTTACCACCCGCCTGTGAAACCATCCAATTCCTGTAAATTTGGGACCACAGGGTATTTAGCTTCTTAGAGTTTCTTCTTTCCATTGTATCAAAATGAGTACCAATAGCCCCATTATTTGGGGGACGTCAACATATGACGTCAATGTTGAGGAAATACAAAAAATACTGAATGAGGTTTTGTCATTTCGCAATTTTAGAGAACCCTCTCAAAAACATTAAGCACTAAATGCCATTCTCTCATTACATACCAATTAGTCATTTCCATCAATTAGAGTCAAAAACCGCCTGGAAAATAGGATATTTCCTAAACATTTTTTGGCGAAAAAATTGAATTTTCCCCTATGTGGGTCTATGGAAAGTGACAATGTTGCTAACATGCGAACTTGATGACATTCATGTGACGTAATGCTAGGCTGTTGGTATCATTTGGTTATCAATGGACAGAAGAGGACCATTTGTTCCTATCTTTGGTACCAAACTTAAAGTGCCTGTACGTTTCTGGCTAGGCATGTTGTACTTCTCTCCCGAAGAGTGGGTGGTTGACAACACTACTTCATTGGGATCACCCTGATCTTCCACACCCCGGTGAATGTTGTTTCTGGATTGAAAGGGAGCGGGACCCTGTCAATGACACACAGACCATTCCATTTGGCACCACAGAAGGGGTTTTAGCAAGACGGGGGAAAAAACCTGATCATGGTGAAATTGACAACATTGCAAATCAGGGGAAGTGGAAGCTCTAACATAGAAACATAATTGTAATAACATTTGATATTTATGGACATTTTGAATTTGACTTCCAGCCATAATTTCAAATACAAGTTCTGTCAAGTCAGCAAAAAGCAATAAACCCACAAACGTAGAATAATATTATATCACAACTGTCATAAAAAATCCTTTGTTTATTAAGCAAGGAAAAATCAGGAGGAGGGGTTCTAGCGATCAAATCCCAGGCCCGTAAGCAGTGGGGGGACGGTGGCGAATGGAGGCGGACCGCCCCTCCACATTCCACAAAAAGCCCAACATAATAAACGCTGGAAAAAGTCCAGCAAAATAGATTTCGCGAGCGAGCGAAGCCAAAACAAATTTACTTGTTTTTTTGCTTGCTTGTTCGAAAAAAAGTTAACCCATTTTGGTAAAAAGGTCCATTTTTGCAAAGCTTAACTTCACCTCCCCTCTGGTTTTGGTAGGGAGGCCGACCGAATTTTGGAGAAGAAAATCCCAATTTTTACAAAAAATTGCCATCCCTCCCCAGAAACAATCCTGATCACGGGGCAGGCATTCCTTTTTGTAGACCGGGGAGGGGAGGCATGTGATAAAGGTTTGTAGATTCCTTGGTCCCCAATTACCCATTACATATATATTTATCATTGTGTTCAGCACAGGGAAAATGTTTCCTGACATTATGTCCAGTGGACTTTCAAAACTGGGTATCATGGTCCCCGGGACCATGGTAATGGATATTAATGTCAAGGAGAGGACAACTAACACGGGGTATCAGGTCCCTTGGACCATGGTAACTGATATTATCGTCCAGTGGACAACTAAAAGGTGTTCGTGGTATTATGGTCCCCTGGACCATGGTAACGGATATTAATGTCCAGTGGCAACTAACAATGGGTATCATGGTCATCTGGACAATGATAATGGATATATATTACTGTTAAGTGGACAACTAAACACTGCTGGCATCATGGTCCCCTGGACCTGATAATAGCATAATTGTCCAGTGGACAACTAACACTGGATATCATGCGTCCCCTGCATGATTAAGGATATTAATTTCCGTGGGACAAATAACACGGAATAACCATGAAGTACCATGGAACGTCGGTAAAGGATATATTGTCCTGTGGACAACTAACAACTAGGAGTTTGTAATCCCTGGGACAAGCTTACTGAGTTTATAGTCAGTGAATTGTTGAATAAGCTTCAGTTTCTTCCATCGTTTTGCACGGTAAAAATGACAATTGGAAACAAAATCTGCGTTCGTATTTTATACCAAGCCATTTAATTTTGTGTCAAATAAACATTACACAACTCTAAAAAATAAACAGGAGGAAAACAAAAATATACTAACAAATCACCAGCAGAAGGATTCGAACCTGGTTCATTTGATTCGAACAAAGTTCATTAGAATTTGACAGCCCTAGACCTTGCCGTTACACAACGGAAGGGTGTTGACCAACCACCGCCGTTTTATTCTATTTGTCCTCCCCTTTTGAATGGCTGCATTCGTGATTAGAAGAGTGTAACAGATAGGACCATAGTATCCGGACACTGATTACTTTTACTGCTGTAAAGGAAATATTAGTCCGGTGGGAGAGAATAGTCCGGTTTCACATTACACAATAGGCTTAAAAAATAATAGATGCAGGAAAAGGCTACCATTGCCTAGGGGCAGTTTGTACAGTGGGACCTCTGTACCTAGTCATAGTCCGGAGGAGACTTCTCTCATATGTTATATGGCCTCATTTTTCTGATTAAACTTTTAAAAATATTATTTTCTCAATATTTATTGAGAAGAGAGTTCTCACGGAAAAGTCTTTTGTTTACTATAAAAGAGGAAAGGGGAATACCCCTATTTTTGTTGCTAAGTGCCTGTTTAGATTGCACCATAGGGGAAGGGGAATTCCAAGGGTGCTAAACTTAGAACGTGTTTTGTTTTCACAGTAAAACATTGTAAGACTCAAGGGATTCCCCCACAAAGTGAGATTTGGAAAGTGATGTGATTCAGATGAAGTAATTTATGTGGATTTCGCACATTGGTCAGTAGTGAGGGTTCTGTGTATGCCTGTTCTGTAGGCATATCTATTTTAGACTGCGGATCTTTTGTGAAGTCAGTATATATATGGAGATTTGAGCTAAGCCTCCGCCTGTCAAGCAGTTGCCAGATCAACTATAAACAGTCTGGGTTGTAGGGTTTTATTACAATATTGGTAGAGTTGTGCTCCAACAGTGCCAGGGTTTATTATATTTTAAATCCATGTGAGCAGCTGCTGAATATTCACTACTGTCGGCTTTTGAAGCCGAAAGTGCTGGGATCAAAATAGGATTCCAAATTGTGGACAGATAGAAACGTGGTGATATCTTGGACTAATATATGTGGGAGTATGTCGTTCGAGGGACTTAATTACCCGGTGTCTTGAACTGCTGGACAAAGTAGGTTTGCTTCAGGAATGAGACGATTCCCATGGACTATTACTACCGTAAGAAGTAATTGATGTGACAGCTTGCATAATGTCATTTTGGAGTACTTCGCGTGAGGACATATCATCGTTGAACTGCAACGCCTTCAACATAGGATATGGAACTCTTCTTAAGTATAATAAAATTGGTAATTATATGTAATTTTGTTTTGACATGACCAAATTCTTAAACCAAATCAAGTAAAGATCATTAAAACTGTTTATTATATATATTTAGATCATTTGTGCACAAGGTCATTTATTTGTGTTTGAAAGGTTTTTGACCTTAGACGTCTACGAGGACGGTCTAACAATAGTCGGTTAGGCTATTGTTCCTGGGGACAGGGGTCCGAAGGAACCAATAGCCCGCTTTCACACCGGGATTCAGATATTGTATATTGTATATTTTCTCCTCGAGAAAATTCGAAGGTCGTGGTGTTTTCTTCATTGCGAAGTTAACATACTCAAACATTACGTCGGTTTCCAGGGGGGGTTCTTGAATTTGGTCCGGGAAACCCATGCAAAAACACGAGGGACTCGCTGCAAATGCGGAAATACAGATAGGTGTATTCAAAATTCAAAATTAATTCCAGTTCTAGTCCCACTGGGGTACAAATTCAGTTGTGATTGTGACCGGTCAATTGATACAAATAGGAAAAAAATAAACCTAAACATATCAGCAAAATTATCCTAAGTGTGTAACCTTTTTTTTTTGCCCCCCCCAGTAGGACAAGTGTCATTTTTGTATATTGGCCATTTTAAAGTGTATCTTTTCCAGGTACTGAGGAACGGGTCCCGCAAGGGGTATATTCTAACTGCAATTACCTTCAATCGTCAATCAATTTTTATTTGTTATTATAGTAGCAAACAGGCAAAAACAATTATGATAAATAATTATGTAAATAAAGGCAGTACAGTGAAAAATTTGGCTTAACAAGTAAAGACGTTTATAATAATTATAAGTGGAATTTCAATCACATATAACTGGGATAATACTAGTGGAAAATATATTTAAATAGCACAGTAAACTTTTTGATGTCATATTTACCTCATGTGCCGTAGGTGTATATTTTGACTGGAAAACTAGTATTAATTTCACCAAAGGTTGATCCATTAGGGGCCGGGTATATTTTAAACTGAAAATTGGTCCCGTCTAGGGTCACTTTCAGGAACCCCTGGAACGAGCACGGGTGCCCCCGAAAAATCAAAGACGGTCCCGGTTCAAACTTAGTCAAACGTTCATCCTTTATTTTTCACACGGGCAGTCTTGGGGCAGTAAAGCGGAACGCATAACGATGTACATCATTGAATTCTTATATAACGAAAACAACAAATACAAATACACACCGGAGCACAGCCGGAACATGTTGTAATATATTGCAATATACTTTTACACGGTTACGGTTCGGACTAGAGTTTTCAAAAGTATTCTACACTAGTGATTGCCAATCATCGATTCCGGCAGATGGATTATGATCCAAAGGGTGGCTGTTGAATCCCTCCTTTTGTGCGGGTGAATGGAATGGATAAACAGATTAAAATCGGATTGTGGAAGTAGTTGTTGTTCCTTCCTATCTATTTCTTCATGATCTGACAAGTGAAAGGTGGATTAGCCGGAATACGTTTAATACGTTTGCTGGCAGTTAGTCATGTCAGCATCCTTGGTTGAGAAGTGAAGCTTACAAGGAAAATAATATAGTTACTTTTCCCTTGTTTGTACAAAATGTAAACACCCAAAAATTGTTTTCAAATTTGTGGAAGTGGGTTCAGTAGGGTCCAATTTCACTAATGTGTGAATATTTTTATGCCCAATTGTGTCACTTAAGTAAGGGGAAATAAAATACGGCCAGCCATGACAGCATGTTTAATTACTTTCCGGTATATAAACCGTAAAAACATATTTTTATTATGTATTGTATAAGGTCGTCATGATAAGTCCATTGTTACTTTTAAGAAAGCTCTAAACTTCATCTAGGTCTAAGAGTTGATGTTATGCTTAAATGTGTTTTTTGTATTTGACACAGATGTTTAATTAGGCAGCTGTTTTCTAGATGTTAAGTACTTATCTCAAGTAATACAACAGGTATTGTAAAGATGAACCATGTTTAGGCTAATAGCTTACTCTCTATTTTGGTAAAGCGACTTGGTACTTGTTTTGAGAAGGCGCTATATCAAATGCTTGTATTGTATGTATGTATACAAATCTGAAGTTATGTTGAATGGCGTGAGTGTTGTGGTCGAAGTTAAGAAGTTATCATACACCAATCCTGTTTTGGCATATTCACAACCTCGCTGGCAGCAATAGCGGAGGCCTTTCCGCTTGAATTCAACCAAAATGGCAGAGGTAACATGGCGGGTAAGCCTTAAAAACAGTTTCTTGTGTGAAATCAGTGGGATTAAAAAAAACATAGAATTTCGCGGGGTTCTCGGCTTTCGCGATTGCGGTATTCAAGGAATTTCCGCTGTGGACCGCTCCATGACTTGGTGACCTATGACACATTCTTGGATCCCATTGAGCCTTAACTTTCAATTACATTTTAGCCTATTTTCAAGTTGTGACCTCATTATTGATCTTTGACCTTAGCACATGAACTTTGACCTCATCAAAATTATGGGGATCCCCTGGTGCACCTATGACACAAATTTGGTTCCACTTGAACTCAATTTTTCAATTGAGGTCAATTTATACAAAAAAACTTAACATTTTAGCATATTTTTTTCAACTTGACTCACAGACTTTGAACTTGGCAATGGACGTGAAACCTTATCATCATATGAGGGATCCAATGGTGCACATATGACACAATTTGGTTCCAATTGAACTTCAACTTTTCAATTGAGGTCAATTAAAAAAGACACGTCAATTAAAAAAAAAAACATTTTAGTGACACCACTCCACCCACAATACACACGCCAACTATTGTAGCTGGCCGGCCCCACATAAACCACACCCGGAGTAGTTTTAATCCCAGTTAATGAGCCTTTTCGGTAGTTGGCAAAGACCATATGATTTGGTTTGTTCATTTTGGGTAAAACCATGTGGGTGGGTGATTTTGTACAAGTTTTGATGCAATTACTTTATTTATTTATTTATTTATTTGTGGCTTTCTTTCCACAGGGTAACACATTCAGTGTTTAAATACTGCTTTTTCAAGTTGGCCCTGATTTACATAGAATTAAATTACATACACTATTATAATTACGATGTACTCTACAAATTTACAATATTAAGGAATGACAATATGCATGCAGTAGAGTAACCGGAAATTAGTTTAAGGGCAAGAGAAATTCTTACAGGATGTTTTTCATTTGCTGTGTTTAAAAATTTCAAACATTTAGAACGGCACGTGTGAGGAATGTTATTCCATAAGATAGCTGCTCTTGTACGGAAGTGCGTTCAGCTGCTTAGAAGTTTGAATGATGATTACTCAGGTATGGATACCTGGGCCTAGGTTTGATATTGGTGAACAGAATGATAACTTAAACTGAAGAAGATAAATAATTTGGTACGCACCTTGTAAGGCACTTGAAAACAATGATTGAGGCTATGATTATTCCAGCGCTTATTTAGTTTGACCCATTGAAGCGAGTCCCTCATGTTTCCATTGGCGTCCCTTATTCAGCTGACAAAATATTCTTGCCAGCTTATTTTTGGTGTTTTTGCATTTTTGAAGTAGATCATTTGAAGTTAGACCAAATTGGACTGCAATAGTAGCAAATAGTGGCATAATTAAAGCTTCAGCCAACATTTTGATACATCTCTAGGTAAATAATATTTAACATGTACGTATAATGCACAACGCTGAAAAGACTTAGACCTTGAGGCTAATATAAAACTGTCATGTGTTGTGCATGTCATTTGTCAAAAATAACACCAATATATTTGAAGTGATTAACTTCTTCAATAACATTATTATTATAAATCAAAGAAACCAGTGAAAACTAATAAGATTTTTGGTGTTCCAAAAAAAAGCTTTGAATTGGTCTTACGTAAGTAAAGTAGTTTATAGTGGGAACCATTTTGAATATGTTTAAATTGAAGTGATGAGTGAACGTTGGGGTCAGAAGCACTAAAAAACAAAGTTGCAGCGTCAGCATACCATAACTGTTTTGCAATTTTTTACACCAGAAGGGGGGAGAGACTATTTACATAAATGATTGAAGAGTAAGGCCCTAAAATTGACCCTTGGGATAACACCAATATTTATGTTACTGGATTTGGAAAAGCTAGTGCCGATTTTAACGGCTTGTTTTCGATCACTAAGGTAGGAAATAAACCAAGAAAGTTCATTTCCACAGATGCCATGTTCCTTGAGCTGATTATAAGGAGCCTATGGTTGAATTTATCAAAAAGCTTTTTGATTCAAGGAACAAGGCAGCTGGCATTTCAATTATACATATCAGTTAAGATCCAAATCTTCTACATGTATGAAGTGTTGGTTGTAGTCGGAGTGGAATCCTAACACCTGATGGTAGAAGTAACATGTGTTGATTATGTACAGATTTTCTTATTTCAAAAACACTTAACACAAAAGAAATTCGACGGAGAGTTTTCAGTTTGGAATTGTCACCAATTATGAATTGGGGTTACTTTTGCTATTTTCAATCTGAGGAAAATGGAGGTTGCAGGGATACATTGCAATAATGTAGTGAAAAAGAATGATTGGAGCAGCAATTTTAATGAGTTTGGGCAAATGTATCCAATCCCAGGCGATTTATGTTGGGCAGTTTGAATAAATTCATATCAAAACGTTGGAATAATGATTTGCATAAAAATTAAAATGATGAATAATTATTATGAGTATGTATATCATTTGTTAACATTAACAACAGGTCATTAGTAATCTTGAATATGATCTGGTGATTAGATTAAATTCTTAGCAAGTTCAAAACCAATTTTAGTAAAATAATCATTTAATTTATTAGGCTGAATTCGTGTCAGTTTTGGTTAAAGCCATCAGTAGTTGCTAATATCTCTAATATTGCTTGTGTTTTTAGGCATCAATCTTTGTAAATTAGTTTTCAAAGATATTCGAGTTATTAATATTATTTTAATTTCAGTCAAAAATGTTCTTTTAAGAGATGTTTAAAGTATTAACTTTATTTCTAAATGATTTGGCTTTCATTCCAGTCATTAGGTCATTAGTTTTATGTGCTTATTATAAAGTAGCTCATATTACGGGTGGTTATTCGCTAAGTGTCTACTTTTGCTTAAAAAAAATGAGGAAAAAAAGTTTTTCAAATCATTAATTTTTTTCTTGGAATGTTTTCACAATAGTGCACAAATACTACAATGAGCACTCGGCGCGATCTTAGAGCCTTCAAATTAATTTTATGCGAATCTAATTTCAGTTTGTAGAATAGGGGAAAACCATTCATAGGGAAAAAAGTTCATTCCGTAACACTATTTGTTATGGAGTAATGACAATAAGACAGTAAATGTCAAGCCGAGTAAATTCTATACGTATCCTCAATATCGACAAAACTGAAGAACAATGAGGGGGATCGTTAAATGAGAAAACAGATGATTATGGACTCAGATTTTTGCCAATATGAACAGGTGAAAATGTGTCAAAAAATCATTTCCGTAACGGTAAAAAGTTACGGACAGACCGTAGGAATGATGGTTTGAAAAGTGTTAGCCAGTATAAGTCTCTCGAGGGGCGATGCCTAGCTGATGTTTATATATAAGGGTACAGGTCACAATTCTGTTTGTACTGCCAATCAAAATGGACATTACTTTCCTACATTTATATTGTTATACAGCGTTACGGAAATGACACTGAATAAAGGTACTCTCCCTCATTTTTGCAAAAGTCTTATTTTTTGACGGATATTCATCAGAGATACCGGAGATAAATGAGGGTGCCAAGTACCCCAATTCATGCAGGGGTACTTAGTGACCAAGTTAATTTTTGGATTCAGTGTTTTCAATTTTATAGACTTGCCCTTCAAAATGTTCGTTACGGAAGGAAATGACTCAAATCCAGGGACAGACTATTTTGAACAAAATGGTAAAATTTAGGATTTAATTGATGCATTATGGCATTATTGGAGAGAATAGGATCTGTTCAATCAGTAAATACTTCTAGTGATCAAGAGTATTTCCAAAAGAAAATTACTACCAAATAAATAATACATTGTAATTTAATGAAAGTAACTCAAGCATAGTGAACATAGGGTTTTCGGGGGTTGCCCTCCAACATTAGGAAAAAAACACATTTAACTTTGTTTATCAAGGTTGTTTTTATAATTTTTTATAATAAGATCATATTTATCAAGACAAAACCACAAATAAATATTTCAGAATTGTAATTGTTTTTTCATTTATAGTGAGTTCAGTAGCGGGACCGAAATCTACACTTGCGAAGAACCACCTACTCTACCTAATTCTGTAATTTCCTTTAATTTCTATGTCTGCATTATTTTAGCTGTCAAACAAGAAAAAATGAAATAGCCAAACTGAAACACAAAGGTTTAATTCGACCATTCAGTTAGAAAAAATAGGTCAAAATTTATGCAAATAATTATATCAAAAAATTAAGCTCCCCTACGGCACTCTGAAAACCAAGTTTAAATCTTAACCCTCTATAATTAACTTATATGGGAGCGAAAGTGCAATTATCTTAAGCGATGGTTTGATCTCAAGATAGTTACAAACAGAAACAATTTTGGTGTGGCTATACTTAGAAAATGATAAACGAACATTTTACAGGGAAGAAATGTTTTGTACATAGAAAAAATATAAAGTACGTATGATTGTACTGAAATCAACCAATAGATTTGTCCGTGTCCCTAAGATTTCAACGGTATCGTTTTTGGTCTAGGGGGGTTTTATTAGTTCAATGCTTATTGCCGTGTTACCACCCCTAAAATCGACAAGAAAAGTGAATAACCTTTAAAAAATATGTGAAGTCTAAAGTCGTATGAAGTTTTTAATTTCCTATCTGCAGCGTTACTATCAAGAAAATCTTGAATATGAATATTCTCTGGATACCGTCCTCTTTTGGGAAAGTGTTTGGTTTTTCCCCTGTTTTTTTTGATAAATCTCACCAGGTAACGTGAAAGGTTGGGAATCCAGAGAAATCCGTGAATATTTCTCTTGAGTACACTTCGTTTGTAAGCATGTCGAGAAACCAGATTTACAAATTTGGGAAATATGGCATTCGTATTATTGCTATGTACAGGTATGAATAAGGTTGTGCTTGGATTTGCAAATGCTATACAAACTGGAGTCTAATCGTTTTTTCCTATTAATATTTAGCTTTAAAAACTAGACAAGACTGTTTCAATATGCCACAGCGTGTTCTTGTGAGGGCCAAAGCTTTTCAAGGTTGTGAATCTTTGTGTTCAAGACTCCAAATGTTAGAAGCATTTTTCTTGAAAGCACTTCTCTTCGAGCTTTGCCCCCCCCCCCCCTGTTTTTGGTCAGTGGTACACAGTGGTAGTTGGGTAATATACAAGGTACGCCGCCTATTCTACATACTCACACAATCATTTTGAAGGCAAATGCCTCCGTTGTAGCAATTTACCCCCAACTTGGGAATGTGTGTCCAAAGAAAAATGAAATCGTATTCACGATCTTATCGTCGGTTAGAATTTCAATAATGCTCGTGACGAGTTGGATGTGATGTAATCCCTTTAGATTTGGTAAGGCTTTCGAAACAGGACATTCGAGTCTAGATTCAAAATAAATATTAGACAGTGTGTCTTTAAAAAGAAAGAAGATAACTGATTGCAAGATGTACAATTGGAATGCGACTTTCATTCATATCGTTAGTTTGAAGACAATACGGTTGGATGGTGGGGAAAAACAACATGCAGCTTTCTAAAAATATTCTCTTATATAGTGTCGTTAAAAAGTGGTATTGTTTGCTATGTAGACAGGCATGTCAAATTTTATAGAAGGCTGACATTGGGACCAAACCAGGTAATGTTTTGCAGGACAACATTTGTTTATCTGTAGCACGGAAAGGTAACGTTTTCAATCTAATCATCTAAATTATAACTAATCAAATTAAATTAAAAATGGAAAACTCACATAACCCTCAAGCATATTCTGCGCTACCATTCTAAAAATGATTTTTCTGGGCACTAGGTCCTCAAGGAGTTCATCCTCCTAAAATAGTCATCTGATAATGGCATGAACTGTGGATTCCAATCTGATCAAGTCGATCACGGGGGGGGGGTCGTCAATTAATTTCTGTCACAAGAATGTATCGAGTTTTGTAGTCAAGAAAAGCAGTGTTTGTCACAAATCAAATGGTGCGAAGAAAGGACCGTGTGGGATAGCAGTTTCGCTTATTGGTGTAGAGTAATTCTGTAACTATGACAACAAGCCGTTGAGAATATATCCAAGCCAAAGTAGTATTGTTTTTTTAATTATCGCGCATGCTGGTCGATCAGTGCCATTTAAAAAAAGAAGAGGAATGAAAACAAATGACCAAAAGGAAAACTTTAATCTGTTGAATAAAAAACAACTCATATACAGGGGCTAAAAACGAAATGGATCGAAACCCTTTGTCAGTAGCTAGTTTTGTGCACTCTGAACCTCCTTAGCACCGCATCACTGATCACGAATTAGTAGACAATGCCCACATTCGGCTTCACAAAGACTGCTTTGATTGAAACAAAGCGCCATCATTTTATATAAATTTACTCTACAGATTGTTCAGATTGTTGCAAATGCCTATTGAAAAAAAATCCCGCGAAAAATTATACATAATACTTCAATTCCAGAAAAGTCAGAAACTAAATATAGTTTCAAAATTCAGCAAAATAATAGAAAGGGACGATGGTTGGGATTACTCAGGATCTGTTAAGGTAAGGACAAAGGCGAAATTTGAGCGAAGTCAACTTTAATAGAATCTGCCCAAATTAGGCAATTTGGTGTTCCCATGATGTAAATTCACACAGACTGTGTGAAAGACTAAATGATTAGGCAGCGATAAGCAGAGAATTCGAAAATGTGGACCATGGCATTTTATAACTTATAATCGGGGATTAGTGTGAGCATTCCATATCTCTGTACTGTTTAAACAAACCATCAAATAGTGAACAAAGGAAGTATTGGAGGCCATTTGTCAACCGTCTCCCGTAAATAGACCTACAGCGATGGCGTTCAAATCTACACTAAACGCTGATTGTGGTTTACCACCAGTACCAATATGAACAAAGATCATAATGTTTGATTTGAGGTCAAACTGTATCGATCATGGTATCACAGCCTTAAAATCTGGGATATTAGAAAGGCTTTTTTTTGATTTCATTGCAATTTTTGATACGCACGTATAAAATTACAGAATTGGGATGAACTCACACCTTGTTTTTAATACGCAGATTTCAAGCCAACCACTTGCAGGTTATGTTCGTATATCCATGCTAGTAACAAAAATAGAAAAAGATGAATTTTGATGATTTTTATTCTTTTTCGGATTCGCAAATCGCTGCTATTTATCACACATCAAGAAACACACCGTTAGGCATCAGGCGGGCGTGGACGTTTTTAAAATAAAATTGAAGCACACGTGACACACAAAAAATCGCCCCACTGATGAAGCTAAAAATCACCCCAAAAAAAATTAAAAAATTTGAAATTATTCAAACAATGGGGAAGAAATCCAACCCGCCCAAACTTCATGCCCCACAGAAATGCAAGGAGCTCCGTAATCTTTTTAGTTTCGATTATTAGTGAGGGTTTTGTAGCCAAATGACAACTGTAAATGCTACATCGTGATCCATTTATGTTAGAATCATGTACACGTACCTGTAAGCTTGGGAATTCCGTCACCTGTAATTGGTGCAATGTCGCGTTTTTTTGGACTATCGCAAAAGCTAATTCCCGGCGGGTCCAGTTTATTTTCCGGAAGTCAATTTGTACGGAAGATTCCTTTTCACAATGCAGTGGGCGTATCCCTACCAGATGGATTAACCTCCGATCCCCCTACATATCTTTTGTTATGCAATAACCCTTCTTTGTGGATACAATAAAATTCAGTGACCTTCGAAAAACCAAATCGGAACTGCTAATGGACGTATCTCAGATAGTGGGCGCCCTCTCCTCATTAAGCGTGTCAGGTCGTGCATCAGGTCTTGGAGTGCCAAATTGTGTTACACGTATTTCAATACGATAAATCGCAATCTCATCATAGTGCGCGGTTCGCACTCCGTGGAAAAACGTTTTACAAAATTTGGCACTCGCCATTGGTGATAATACGTTGAACAAAAATGAAGGTCCGCACAACACTAAATCGATCCACTTTAGGGGGGGGGGGGGGGTTTGTTTCAGTAAAAACGAAAAACTATGTGAAATGGAAATATTTTACAGTCTTATTGTGGACTGGGGTCCGTTCCCTAAAAACATCAGTCAAATCTACGCGCAGACTATGTCCCTGCCTGAGTGTACCATTTGTCCAAAGCACTGGGTACCTGGTATTCTTACCATAAGGTTACGCACGATGCACGGTTTGGGGCAAGGGCCCCTGGTTCCATAAGAGTGTTATACAATTTAAATACTCCGGTCAGGCGTGTTACATAACATTAGCGTTTAAGCGAGGCTTAACGGTGCACGAGAGATTTCCATCAGGTGTCCCTAAAAAATAAAAAGACTGATTTTTTGCCCTGATGTAAAGCTTTCCATCAAAATAGACCCCATCTGAAAGGATTAAGCTGAGAGATGTTTCTTTGGTACAACAATTGTGAAATTTCTCATTTCGTATAGGAGCAATTACAAATTCAGCCTATATTTTATATTGAAAATAAGCAAATCAAAGTGACCTTTTTTTCCTCTCTTTTAAGAAGACATTTCTGTACCCAAATACACACACTGGCCAGAAGTATTGCAACATGAAGAAAAACCATACATTCAAAAATGGATTTTATAATTGTACCAGAAGTTCTTGACTATACATACGTAATTATTTTCAAAGTTATGATTTTCAAATAAATGCTGTTTCTCAGAATCAAATAGAGCGAAAAACGTTTGATTGTCATGTCCCTAACTATGGCGGGTTTAAAGAAGCTCGCTAATGACAACTTGCCGATTGTATTCCAGAAGGAATACAGGCACAGAAACGTCAAAATGGCTGCAAAATGGCCGCTAAATGAATTGTACGGGTTTGTTATGGTCTACTCTAAATGTTCAAGGCGAAAACCAGAGTGGTTGTATGGACCGGAAATGAGAAACGTCAATAGAAGAAAGGACCACTTTGTGCGTGCGACCGCTGGACTCAAGGGAAAATTTCTGACAAGAAATAGGTCACGTGAAAACTTGATAACAACTTTTATAAGATCGCCACCGTTGAATTGTGCTGTTTGTCCTAACAATATGAATGCCGTAGTTAGACAATTATTTACGTAAACTCACGTGCTTTAATCATTCAATTGCATTTTTTCGAATGTATCCGAATTCCAAATTTTTATAAGGCCACTGTCTTCCATTGACTTTATCTCATTTCCGGTCCAAACAACCACTCTGATCTCCTCACCTAAAATATTAAGTAAACCCTAACGCGCCTGTAAGTTCATAAAGCGGCGATTTTGATGCCCATTCTTTTATTTCTGTGCTGTATTCCTTTCGGAGTGCAATCGGCAAGTTAACGTTCGCAGTTCCTTTAATCCGCAATATTTAGGGAACACAACAATCAAATCACAAACATTTTTTCACCCTCTGGATTCTGGGAATAACATCTGCATGAAAAACAAATTTGTCCATTCATACGTACGTTTTGGTGAGAAACCATGGTATAATTTGAAATCAATATGTGATTATGAATTTCGTTTTCTGGCATGTTGGTTCAATACTTTTGGCAGTGTGTGTACAAGGTAGATCTAAATTATGTTTATCTTATGAAATTACTAAATATGACACAATATTGGGTGCCACAAAATCTCTCGTTGCACCTTTAATGAATCAATCCATGTCAAATCCATTGCCATAATGATGACAGGCGTCACAAAGCACGAAATATGCATTCGAGAATGTTGTGGAGATGATATGTCAGACTAGAATAGTGATATTTAACGTGACTCGAGAAACCGAATATCCGAGATTCAAAAATCACACCTAAATTGCGCACATTTTCAGATGCTGGCTTACTTGCTTAAGTGTTGTCGTAGAACTATCATGGCTCTCGCACTATTTTCTGTTTGTCAAAGCTGTCTTGATGTCTGTGGCCCCAGCCTCCTTTTTCCATGAGTAGGATTCCAGAGAACAAGTTTTGATCAATCAGAGCAGGACCAGCAAAGCGGCACCATCTCTCTCTGATCTTTTGAGAGACTCTGGGTAAGTCTCCATAGTCCATATAGCTCCTCCTGGTTGATATGTTCTGATCCCAGTAGATGTTGTATGCTGTTCTTAGCATCTCGGAGTAGCAGCCATCCAGTCCTTTAGCCAGTATGGGAGACTGTCCATGCTTCACATGTTCAAAGCAATAGAGGAGTACCCCATCGAAAGGTTACAGGGAAGATTCGCACTTAGGTGGTTTGGGAAGGGTTGACTTCCATATTTGGGAAGTTTGTTCAATACTTTACAGCCAGCAACTTTGCGGACTTTGACATCCTTCTCTGCACTTTCCATCGGTATTTCATTGAAATCTTTAACTTCCTGGAGTTCCGCACAGTACCATCTTTTGTTCTGATTGTGATTTCCTGATTTTGATTGAAAGACACGTACTTTGTTTTACCTGCATTTCCAAGCCCACTTTAGTTACTGAAGTTTTATAACAAGGCAGAGTAGTTCTTGTGCCTGGTGGACTTGTATACTGACAGCCTCCAATCTGTGGACAAATTCTTCTACTTTGCCTCCTAACTAGCTGGAATCAAAGCTCTTTTTTTTTTTGCCATCTATATTTGCCATTTTCAAGCATCGTCCCCAGAACTGTCATGATAGATACGGAGCCAAGGTATCCTTCTGGAGCACAATCCGCCAGGATTTCAAACATTTACATTTGTTTTCTTCTTCCATCTGGGGATCACCTTTTTGCCTTTGCCTTAGGTTTTAACTCATCAGATAGATCACCTAAATTGCGCACTCTTTTCAAAGGACTGAAGGGACTTGTACTCAGCAAACAAAAACAAAAATTACTAGAATCCATGACCAATATAATGAACTCCATTTAATTCTCTGTCATTTGGTAATAATGAAACTTGCCTGGAGGAACTCGGTCTCGGTCCTTGACCTTCCACTTAACGTAATGGGTATATCACCGGTTCGATTCTCGACGTAGATATAGCCCCCCCGATTTTATAAAAAATAATACTTATTCTCTTATTTTAATCTCTGCAGATCGCGGGATGACACTGTAGTGAGTGCTTATTAAATCCTGTTATCCTCGAACTAAACCATGGCTCTCTACATAATCTGTTTGTCATAGCTGCTTTGATATCCAGGAGTGAACTTGTTTTGGGGTGTATAATAATTATAATAGGGCTGGCTGTTTTTTGATATTAGAGTGTATCGGGGGGCATGGCTACAGAGCTACGCTGGCTACAGAGCGCGTACCTCTGTAGCCATGGCGCGTAATGTTCAACAAGGGTAGTATTTTTGATAGAGATTACTTTGGCAGGGGAAGTTTCTGGAGTTTTGAGTTATGCACAGGTAATTTAACAGAAGCATGATTGATGTTACCCTTTTAAGGCAACGAATATTTAAATCTAAATGACCGTTATTGGAAATTACACTATTTTGCAAGGGGTTTAATCCACTAACCCGATGGATTTTGAAACCATATATTTTTTTCCGGAAATTTATATCATGATATAACTAATATCTTTTGAACAAAGGTTTAAGAGATGATTTTTTTAATATCACTGGGACCGAGACC
This sequence comes from Ophioderma brevispina, assembly GCA_023653785.1. NCBI lineage: Eukaryota > Metazoa > Echinodermata > Ophiuroidea > Amphilepidida > Ophiodermatidae > Ophioderma > Ophioderma brevispina. The sequence goes on along the minus strand of JAMKCH010007442.1, from coordinate 19,213 downwards.
TCCCATAGTAAATGCATGTAGCAGTTTCACAAAATTACCGTTTGGAATCCCCAATCCCCAAATCGAGCAGATCGGGTGTCCTACCCTCCCTGTTTACTAAAGAACCACATGTTAGTCCCACTCACATCTTGATCGATAACGCCGTGACAACAGAGATAAAGAATGCTTGCTGCTTGCCGTATTGTAGTTATAAACGGTAACGGGATGAATATTTTGGTTTCACGTGTCAGGTACCAGGTAACGTATCAGGTATCAGGTATCAGCTTGCTCTTCGGGGGGGCGGACCGATATATATAAATCCGACTATTTTAAATCAAGGTCTATACATGACCCTCTCCCAAAGTGCTATTATTTTTTTCCAAAGACACCGTTTATTATGTCTATTTACAAAATTTACCTTTTTCCTTAAACTGATTCAAAAACCCAGACGTACGATGATAATCGGTTGTTTTTTGTTCCAATGTAGCGGATACGTACGTCAGTTTACCTGAATGGGTCCCCCGAAGCAAAATAATAAACCCAATCAATGCCGTGACGTCATCAAATCTTATTTTTCCCAAATTGGCTGTTTTTTTCCCATATAAAATTCTTTTAGATTCAACATCTGTATATCTGTATATTGTTCTTTAATAATTAATATTCAATTGTCCCCGCATGACATGTGAAAAGATGGGTCCATAATTCTACAAAATGAAAACTAGTCAGCCGGCTAATACCCTTACCGTGGACTGTTAGAGCAGACGGAATCCCCGTATTATTTTTTTAGCAGGCTTACACGCCACTTTGTCGCGCGGCCTGCGGGGGTTTATGCTGCATTAGCTTAGCCTCCAACTCTAATCCTGCTGAGGACATCAATTATAAGGTAGAGGTTTTGGTCTGCCTTGTTTTTTTTTTTTCTATGAGTAGGATTCCAGAGAACAAGTTTTGATACTGGTTCATCCGTGCTCCTAGACTGAGCATTGACGCATGCAAAGCGAACCGTCTCTCTCCTTATCTTTGATAGACTCAGTAATAGCGTCTTTATATAGCTCCTGTTTGGATATATCTGCATTGGATGTTATAGTTTGTACTAAAGCACCCACGTGTAGCACTATCGCAGTCCCTTTTGGATGTTTCAAGGGAGGCTGAGGCATGCTTCGTCAGCTAGAGGAGTACCGATTCGACGGTTGCAGGAATATATTCGCACTGGTTGGAAGGGTTTTTGACTCCACATTTTAGTAAGCTTGTTCAATGTCTTTCCAAACAGCTTGGCTTGGTGACTTTGACACTCTTCTCTGTACTTTCCATCAGGCAAGCCTCAGCGAAATTGAAATCTTTTAACTTCCAGGATGGGAATTGTATCATCACTTTTTTCTGATTTGATTTACTGCTTCCCGATTGAAAAACATACTTTTTTTTGCCTGCCATTTCCAAGCCCCTTTTGCTACTGAAGTTTTCCACAGAGGCAAGTAGTTTTTTGTTGCCTGATGAACATTGTTCGGGACGTAAAGGCGCGATTCATCAGCGAAGTCAAGGTCAGTCGACCACCTCTCAACCAATTCTTCTATTTTTCCTTTTCCTCCTAACTAGCTGGAATATCAGTTTCTTCTTTGCCATCTAGGCCATTTTCAAAGCAGAGTCCAGAACTTTACGAAATAGTTACGGAGCCAAGGTACCCAAATCCGCCTTTTACCTATGTACTCTATCTAGAAAAAATATGGCTTTGGAACCTTTTTGTCCTCTACATGGAACCTTTAAGAATGGAAGCCTCAAAACTGGTTCTTAAACATCTGAGAACCCAAAAGGTTCCTAACAGAACCATAAAAGGTGCTATACCAGCAGTTTAACAAAGAGCTATTTTTTTGGGTTCGTTGAATAATCTTACAGACAGGGTTCCATATAGAGGGAAAAGGTTCTAGAACCTCTTGTCGCATCCTTTTTTTTCTTACTCGAGGTGTATAAGAATCTTATACAGAATGGAAGGATCGGCCAGCACGCACAGTAATTCGCAACTATACCAAGCATGCAAGCAAAAAAGAAATAAACTGTTATAAATTTCCTATTACCAAACCTGTCACAGACTGGAACAGTCTAACCAATTCTATCATTCAATCCAAGACCCAAACATCTCAAGTCAGCATTCTTCAGCAAGTTCCGTATTTTAACTGTTATGCGCACAAATCGTTACTGAACCCGGTCTTCGTATGGGAGTGCTGTACGGTATTTTCAACATAGATACAGACCCACCAGATGACCAACAGCTACTACAACAAGTTTGATCCTCAAGGATCCACGAAGCAACCCTGAGTATAGTCCCTAAAATTCAATTATGCTGATCATGTTTGTAATCATTGATGGTCACTCTACTGCTTAATCTATCTGACACATCATGATTTCAACCGACACCGAGTACATTATGTCAGGTCATTTTCATGTTGAGCAAAATATTATTGCTCAAATAAATCAAACGGTAATCAAAACACCCTTGATGGTAACATCAAGATGGCATATAGATCATTTCGTGAAAGTAGAAGAAAAATGGGTTTTGATACAGGGCAGCTCGAAAGGGATCCTAGAATTGATTTCTTCCTTCTTTCTTTTCTCCATTTAGTTGTAATGGTTTCAACCTGTTTAGTGTTTCAAATGAGTTGGGAATAAATGGAGATTCGATTCTAGACTGAGTCTGTATTTTAGCCCGTTAGGGCTTTTAATGATGGGATTTGATAATATGAGGTAATGACTGGAACAAAAGATTGGATATTTTGTTTGAGAACCTCGTGGAGATTTTTTTTTTCAAATGAATTACCTATCCTAATGTGAGATTGCGACGTGAAGGAATACACCACTAAATAACTCCCCATAGACTTGGTACAAACTATCTCTCATCAAACGTCATTTCTCGTCTATAAAGACGACTGGTTATTTCAAAACTGGATTTTTGGGGGAAGATTAGGACCCAAATAGCCTCTTCAAAACCCCAAAAAATTGGGGAAAAAGTCATATATGAAAGGCTGAATTCTTTAGCTACAGAGCATCGAAGATTGGCTGTTTTCAACCGCCCACACTAGTTTGAATTACAATTGCCAGTTTCCCCCAAAACCCTCATAAATTCATACAAAAATGGCACCGACAATCTCTTTACCACCCAAATGGTTGTTACTCCAAACCTTAATGATTATTTTCAAATTTCATTTAAATAGAACTTATACAACATTTTGTGAGTCCTCATTTAGGCAAAGTGTCCCATTTCGGACGCCAACACTGACGTCGTCTGCTACACCCTAGTTTATTTAGTGGTGTTATTCCTGCATGGAGAATGTTAGTACTGTGACCAAAAATACCTGAAGGTTATCTTGAGGCGTGCTTGTCTAATGTTAGTCTATCATCATGGTAATAAATATACATCCAAATCATAAAATTGTATATTTTGTCATAAAATTGCATAAGACAGTCAACCTGACAAACCTCTGGTCATTACATTTATAGTTATCAAAGACTTGGTCGTTGAGTTGTTGGTATGATTTCTTGAGGGAGTGACTAAGTGGATCGAATTATGCATATTTAAAGTCTGACTAAGCCCAATGGCATGTTGGCAAAATCTGCCATTTCCTTATCTTGTCCTTTTTATTTTCCTTCCGTGGACGCAATTGATCAAACACATATACGTACGTAGCCATGATGATGTGTATGGAACCTGTTCTTGTTGTTAGTTGATTAAAAGCAAACATTTAATTTCAATGTCGTTTGCTACATCATTCCACAAACCCTGGCGTACATCACGTAATGCTGAAGTGAGCTTAAAAATTGATTGGTTCCCGCCATAAGTCGATCAATATTTATATCTTGAAGATTGCAAGTACACTCAATCGTACATTCAGTTTGTGACAACTGAAGAGCGTATTGAGAAAAGAAATCTAGTTTAAGGATCATGCCTGCGTGTGTAGCTGGTCTTGTCAATTTATTTTCAAAGCATTTTTTTTACAAAATTGCAATTTTGGAAGTGGTGCGAACACCTCATGTAATTCTCTATAGAGTTATTCAACAAACGAATTAAAACATTTTGACAAAAAATTAAAAAAGTTAAAAAACTTAAAAAAAGCCCCCCCCACACCCCAATTCCACCCCACCAAAACAACCCACCCACACACACACACACACACACACACACACCACACACACACACACACACACTTTCCGCGGATCCAAAGGGATGGAACAAGTCACCGTCTAATGTTATTGACGGAATAAACCAACGGGAAAACGTCCGGGGCGAAAGAATTTTTTCGAAGACTTTTGTTCGAAAAAAAAAATGTGTCGGATCATGATAGACCTTTATGAGCGCATGTGAGTTACATGCGTGAAAAACCAAAAAAAACCAACAACGCCGATTATACTTTTCCTCATATGAGTAGCGTCATGGGGTGGCACTCAACTGTTTTAGGTAGAGATTTCTTAAACTTGGGGTCTTGAAAAACTGAGGCAAGAGTTCCCATATGTATCCCCGTTCAAAGTTTAATGTAACAAATTCTTTTTATTTGGCTAGAAATTGCAGGATTTTGACTAAAATTTGGATAAAATCAGCTTCTGAGGCAAATATTTTCCCAAAAGTGGACCTTATAAGCGAATTATGCTTCAAGTGGGGGTCTTGGGAACTGCTGGGAGTTTGGAGATGCTCGAAGTGAGGTCTTAAGAAGCTTTAAGATCCGCACAACCCTGTGTTAATTAATACCCAAAACATATGTTTCTTTCAACATGTTTAATCAGTCACACACAGCTTTATGAACATAGGTAGACCCGAATGGCAGCTGAATAAGTCCATTAGCCTTTTTGAAGCATAAGCGACACGATATGCAGGGCGAAGTTTAATATTGAAATACATACGAGAGGGAAGAGGGGGTATAAGTCTTCCCACAACTCCACAATGCGTTTCTTCCAATACAATTTTGTACTGTTGTCACATGAATTTGTGTGCAAATGTTTAAAATTCAAAGATTGGATGAGTTTTGACCATTTAGGTAAATTTGCCACTATAATTCACCGTGAACAACAGTGCAAGAACTGTATTGGATGAATTGCATTGTGGGAAGAACACTATATACCCCCTCTTATGAGAGGGCGTAGCAGAATATGGAGTAAACCCGGGAAATTAAAAGAACGTACAGTATGTGTATTAGTTTTTACCATTACTTTTAGAGCTTTTTAGAAAAGGCCAATCGGATAACTGTTGTTATTCGCAGTGTATACATTGATTGATTGATTTTATTCAGGAATTCATGCAACATGATATTCATATAAAAATATAAAATAATTACAGCAAGTAGAAAATTATTGACAATATAAACTATGAATAATGCTAAAAATGGAATTCCTAGGTGACCCAAGAAAGCCAACATAATAGTAGCTGTTCGTTGGCCCACGTAAACATATTAAACACTGTATATAAAAATCTTAAGTATAACATAAAGGCTAAGTGTAAAAACGACAAGTATAAATATTAAACAATATATAAATACACTAAAAATAAAATCAAAACATTAAACCCTATAATCAATCAATTACACTTAAAGTATTGCACATAAAACATCAAAAGCAACACGCACTAAATATAGATACCACCCCTATCCAAAATAACCCACAAATAACATCATCCACAAACACATCATCCAAACCTTCACATAAACAAAGAAGGAATATAACAACACAAAATATACTAAAAGAAATAGTTAACCCATCAAATACAATTAGCTACTCAAAGTTTCTTATACAACGTTTAAACACATTTGTTGACAATTCCTTTTACATGATTTGGTGGCCAATTCCAGTCGAATTGTCATTGAAATAAAAAGTGGATGAGGTAATGCATTTGATTAATGGAACTCCTCTCTAGTGCTATATTGATGAAACTGTGTGAACGCTGAAAGTGTTCATAAAGTTAATGAGATCAGCACAGCCTGCCACAGAAGTTAAAACATTTTATGTGAACCATGGCTGAGAAACGAAGATGTTGAGATAACCAATGCTTGACAATTCCTTCTGGTCAATGTGGCTTTTGGGCGCATAACTTTTGATGAATCTGTCCACTTTATTTTGAGTTGTTTGAAGCTTAAGTTTGGATTTTTACTGCCCAGAATACCATGCAGAGGAGGCATAGTCCAAATTACATTGAATTATGGCTGAACTGCCTTGTCTGTAGAGAAATTTTTAACTGTGCTATGGACTTTTTTAAAAACTTTATTGGCAATATATTACCAGACACGTACCCTGAAGAATTCCGCATTGAACACCCCAATGGATCAGACAAAACACCATTAATGTTTACAGGTTCCACACCACTCACTCACTTATACACAGTAGTTCTAATGGAAAAATGGCAACTTTGAGCATTGTCTTTCAACAAGTTAAAACTCTTACAGAGGAAATACAACAATATCACCCCAAAGTACAAGCTAATTCACCAAATAACCAATTTTGACATATGATGACCATAAATGTTTTAGTTACGAATCATCACCAACTCGACCCCGGCAACCAAGATTCTCTATAGTCGCCAAAGTAGCAATCGATGTGAAATTGATGACCTCGGAGTAAATTTGACTCCAATTCACTGTCCAAATGCCACTTAGTTTGAAAAACCTACCAGTCTACCATGTCAATCATGAAATTTCATCACTTTCTTAATATAACTAGTGCATTTTCATACATTTTAAGCACTTTTTCCCCAGATGGCATGCAGAAAGTAGTCCACCCAAGATTTTTGATCCTTACGACACGACGGGTGCAGCAGGTTAGTAGTGTATAACCTACAGGTTTAACTTTTAGATAAGTACGAGATAAACCAATCTATTGACCCTATGCCATAGCTCTTAATTTTTCACAGAGGATGGAATGGTTCACCGTATCAAATAGCCTTTGTAGGTCTATAAACTAATATAACCATGCCAGTATATAGGCCCTTAGATGTTTTGGTTTTAATGTGATCCATTAAGTGCACTAGGTAAGTGTCAGCAGATCACGATTGTTTTCCTTGAATTTAACAGAATAACTTCTCTCTAGTAATAATATTTGTCAAGAATCTCAACATACACACCCGATGCTACGCAGCATGTAAACATACATTTGTACATGTCCATGAAAACTGAACACTTAAGTGCGAATTGATGGAGTAGTTCTTGAGACCCAGGATTTGAAAAAGAATTTTAACGTTAGTCTTAGTTTAATTCTATCGATGCGCTTCTTCCCATTGAAAACTTTATTTAAACTTCCTGCCACGTTAATAAGATAGTTAGCTTGGGTACCCAGGAAACCCTCGTTATGCATGAGATGAATTTTTCGGTTGCATACATTTAAATGGGGGGTATGGGTCTGACTTTGGTAAAAAATTGTTCCATTTACGAAAATGAGATAATGCAATGGCTAATTGTGTATATTGTAATCTACAAAATGCTTTTTATTCGATCGCAAATCGACCTTCGGTTCCCGAATATGCTGATCAAATTAAAGCATGACGCGAATTTGCCAAAACGCATAGTCTCCTATACTTTTCTTGGGGTGGAAAATTTTAAATGGGTATATTTAAGATATTTTAAAAGATATTTTTATTAATACGCCATTTAACGCATTATTTGGCTAAGCCGAAGTAAATAAAATACTCATTTATTTTGTCCATACCTTAAAGTCATAAATTTACTGGGTAAGTGATTTTTATGTATTTTAATGTTTTTCACAAAAAATAAAAAAAATAAAAAATTTTTTTGTAAAACTTAAATTACAGGCAATGGATGCACCGTATTTTTCGAATGATCTTTCTTTCATTAATAATTAGGATAATTTAGTACACAAATGAAATTTGTTAAAAAAAATCCATATTTTTCACAGCAAAGCGCCCTCAATTTTGTCTAAAGTTTGAGGTCTATGTTAATATGTCTCCATTTTTTCCTGATTACTTTTAAAAATATTATTTTTTAATTTTATTTGAGAAAATATTTCTCACAGGAAAAGTACTGTTGTTTACTATAAAGAGAGAAGGGAATATCAATAGTTTGTTTTTGCAAGAGTCACCTGTCTGTTGACACTAGAACAGGTGATTGGGGAATTCCCCCAAGAATGCTAAACTAGAACTGAGTTAACTCTGATTTGATGGTGCTAGTTCCTTTTATCATGCTGATGCTGTAATGATTATTGTAGAAAGGGGAGTTTGGCTGTGAGAGGTTAAATAGTAACTTGTGACTGAAGGACTGAGGCCAGCATTTGTAACAGGAGCTAAACCAGAGCTCTGGAGCTATACAGTATAAATTATAAGCTAGTTTGATTCTACAATAATGGTTATTTGCGTTTCTACCTCTAGTGCCAGGATTTAAAACTTGGATGCCCCCGGAGCTTGATAGCTACTTGGTCGGCTGTCTTCTTTAAGCCTAAAGAGCTTCAGTTCTTGGAATCAAAAGGGATTCCCAATTTGTGGTCCTTATGAGGACTGCGACATACTGAGGTGGTATATTTACTGACCTGGATTTTTTATTGTGGAACCTTAGTGTCGTCGAGGGAAAGCCCCCATCGCCTTGAAAACTGCTGGCCAAATTACCTTCAGGGACTGTAGAAGATTCCTTGGATAGATACCTGAGGAGTTATTTGAACTTATGCGCTGTCAATTTTGGAGTCTTTTCGCTGTGAGGACAGATCGTTAACCTGCAACGCGACAATGTGGACATCCAGGGACATTCTGTTTACAAATTAATATAAACTATTTTTTAACTTTTGATCTATGTACTGTTGTTTGACATACCAAAGTCTTGAATCTAAACCAATCAAAGAGGTCATTAAAAACTGTTTGATATATAAAATTCAGATCACTTGTGCACAGGCTCGTTTATTTTGTGTTTGAAAGGTTTTCGACCTTGACGTCTAGAGACGTCATAACATCTATAACTCGTTTCGTTAAAAACGGCAAACCACCAAAACGAAAACGAACGGAACTAGAGAACGCTACATGCTATGCACATGAATATTGCACACATATTCACACATAGTAATATGGCTAGTGAACCCATGATGCCCATTTTCAAAATTGTGGTTCAATTCAAATTACGCCATGAAATTATGTGATTGGTCGTTTGCCCGGTTGCCATGGCAACGGTATCAAAAATCCGCCGGCTTCATGTTTCACTGCGTATTTACCCCTGCACATGCCACCCAGTTTCGGACCCATTAGCTTGTTTTTATTATTTAGTTCGTCCCTTTCTAGTGTTTTAGCCAATCAGAGGCCTAACGGTGGTCACCAATGGCAACCAGAAGCAAAATTGACATAATTATTAAAACTTTGTGACATGGGCTACAATATGATTGTACATGTATATACCACTATTTAGGAAAATTAAAGAAAATCACTTTCAAAGTTCACTGCTTCAGGCCCCATACCCCTCCCTTAACTGTCATGTAAAATATGCTATATTCTGATTTAAAGTACAAATGCCCTCTAGTTATACACCCGTAGAAAAAAGCTAAGTTAGAAAGCACGCTGAAAAATACTACTAGTTTTGAGCATAAGTCCCGACACGAATACGCGACAAGTTCAATCTAGGGTCTTGAAGTCGACACGCCGTTAGTCCCACAACTACTGTTACATCTTGTTAAATTGGACGAAAATTCATTACGGGCACATGTGATTTGTCAGTTTTACACTCTTTCTCTGGATAATGGTAATATAGAGATGCCTCTACAATACAAATCATGACCATTGCCGATCAACTTACCTATATGACAATTTGTCTGAATCTGTCACTGAATATGGTTTTTAATTAAGCTCACCTTTCCATATTAGCGAAGCTATTTGGTTGGAACTTCAACCTGCCAAATACAAAAACCTATCTGTTATGTCCTGTTTATGAGTTCCAAATGCAAATGTTGAATAGCTTAAATAATTAGAAGTCTTTGATTCAGAATGTACTAATATGTATGATGCTGTATTATCTTGGGGGGATTATGTATCTTGACATTATAAGGCCTGCAACTCTAAGAAGATTAATAACATTGCCAGGCACAACAGTAATTTACAGCAGCTAACAAGGGAATTTAACAAGAATAACTGAAAATCCAAAACTATACTTAATCTAGCTTTTGTATCTAATCCAGATCGCAACTCATCTTCAGGTGTTCGTAGTCTTGGGCTCATCGTGTGGGTTTGGTGTGTATTCCAGTAGGAATGTTTCATGCTAAAATTGATTTGTTGCTCTTTGGATTTCATAGGAACCTAAACCTGTCACAAAATGAATGGGGTGCAAATTTTCGGACTGATGCCCCTCCTTCAAGGGGAAAATTTTAGTACAGGGAAAAATTTAAAATCGAGTCAATTGTGTTTTAAAATGTGCACTACCGCGTTCGTCTCCTCGTAAGATTAGAAAAAAATATATATATTTGCATAGGTTTCCGACCTTTATTAAAGCGGTATATGAAGGCCCCTATTGTTCATCAAGGTCACCCTGGGGTAAATGCTCCGATGTTGTTGAAAGTGGTGTCAAATTATTCCTTGTCATACTGAACGACAATGCATTTTAATTGAATTTTTTTATATAACCATTGCGACATCGAGGGAAAGTTCGGGTGACCCCCCATAGACCTATTAGACACCCTTGCGACATTTGCTAAGATAATTAGCCACACGTCAAATGTCACACACACTGTAAATAATACATTTTTGGATCCTGTGAGACAGTACAAACAAATTATCACCAGTTTTCATAAAATCTGAGCATTTGGTACATTTTACCCCCCGGATGACCTTGAACCATATGGGGCTATAGCGCTTTACCTAATGGTTCGAACCTAGGCAAATAATACTTTTTTTTTAAGCCGTATAAGGAGACGAACATGAAAGTACATTATAAACACATTTAGACTCGAAAACTTTTAAATTTTTCCTGTATAACATTTCCTCCCCCCTTGGGGAAGGGGACAGCAGTCCAAATTTGCCTCCCATTTTTCCTGACTGTCTGTCCCTATTGAATTAAAAACACAAGAAAATCAACTTTAGCCCCAAATCCTACGGGAACTGTTTCATTGACATCCAACCCCCACTCTTCATTGTACCCCTACCCTAATAAATACTTAAAAGTTCGTAAAAATAGGAAAGTTGAAAGCCCCTCCTAAAACATTAAGTACCGTTTCGCTAAATAAATAAAGGATCAATGATTTTGTTAATGCTATAAAGGTTATCATTGGGCTATAGTTTTCAATCATGATGATGTTAATGATGCACTTGATGTTTGGACTGAAATGTTCAATAATGTAAGTTTGATACCCTGCAACCAATCAAGAGAAACGTGTTAAGGGTTCACCACTTCCTGGATGATCAATAAGGATTTCATTGATTTAACAAGAGAAAGGGACTACTTCTATAAAACGGCCATAAAACACGCATAATGCGATGATTGGCAAAAAACGCTAGAGTAATTAGAAATAAGGCCACTATATGATAAGTAATCTGAAAAAGCTTACTTTAGTATGCATAACAATGAGAATGTTCATGAATTCTAACAAATTATGGTCAACTATTAAAAAATTAATACCTACACTAACCTAATGAGCATTCTGAAACAAGTTCTAATAATAACGATACGATGTTGCTGATAAATTCATGAATTTTCACATCAAGTGGTAATAACCTAGCTATTAAATTTGTTATGTTGAAAATAATATACATAACCTTTGCAATACAAATCAATTACCAGTTATTTTTGATATATTGACCCAGAAAAGTTTGTTCTGGATGAAATTTTGTAAAATGACAACAAAAAATCCCCACCTGGTCTTGTAACTTTAATACAATCTTTTGAATTGGCTGCACCTATTATCTGTGAATCACTGGCCTACATATGTACTCTTTCTTGTACACATCCACTTTCCAGATGATTGGAAGCATGCCAAAGTGACTCCTATTTTTAAGGATGGTGACCAAGATTTTTTTTCCTGATTTTAACAATTATAGGCCTATATCTGTTTTGCCATCTTTCAAAATTATTGAACGTGCTGTTCACAACCAGCTGTTGACCATTTTTTTGACTGAAATACCATTTAAATTCATGCCAAATCATGGTTTGCGACACAAGCATTCTACTAGCCACACCACTCTCATTGATGTTTCGGACTAAATATTAAATAATATGACTCAGGGTAAATACTGGTGGTGCCTGATTCCTGATCTTAAAAAGCATTGCACTGTAAACTACAACCTTCTCCTTCAAAACTCAAAAACTATGGGGTCATCACTGGTACTAAACTCTTATTTGTTCAAATCTTATTCTATGTGTAGAACTCAAGCTGTAATATTAATTCCATCCACTCATCTGATTTTAGAATATCACTCATGGCAATACCACAAGGATCAATCCTATGCCCTCTTGTTATGTTATTATTTATGTCAACTCTCTTCCTGATGGTATTAATTGCAATGTTCCTGTACGCGTGATGATACACTCTATTTGTTTAGCTCTCCGACTCAAATTCTCTCAAAATTTATATAATGATACTTGCACTGAATATTGCGCATTGGTTTTGAACCAACAAGCCTTACCTTAATATGAATAAACCAAGTACATGATCTTTGTAGCAAAACATGGTTTGAGCAATTTTTCAAAACTTTTCTCTTACTTAGTAATGATGACACTATTGATAGAGTCGACAAGTTTAAGTACTTGGGTGTCCTTTTCGATCCAAACTTAACTTGGTATAATCATATTGATTATATCTTCTCCATTATTTCTAAACGCATTGGTATTATTCGCAGGATTAAGTTTTATCTCCCCTCAGCTACTCTTACTCTGCTTGCCAATGCCTTGATTTTTCCACACTTTGCATTACTGCACTCCAGTTTGGTCAAACTGCAATTTGACTTAGAAATTCTCTCAAATTCTTCCAACAAAAACTTGCCCGTGTGCTACTTTCTGCTGACATTCGTACCCCTATTTGTGATATATGATGAGCAAACTTGGCTGGGATAAATTAAGTCAAAGATGGAGCAAACTTCTTCTCCTTGTCTTTAAATGGTCTTCAAAATGATGCTCCTTCTTACTTATCTCACCATTTACTTGTACTTCTATATTCACACCCAACATACTGCGTATCCAATCATGTAATACACATCGTCATACCTCCTTTGAGTATCAACCTGGCCCACCGGACATCCATTACAGAGTGGCCTTCAATGTGGGAATTCTTTCAAACTCACATGTCCGCAGAATGTTTTCAGATATGAATTTTACACTTTTTACCTCTAATATTGTTTTTGGTTTGAATCTTGTTTTTAATGCTTTCTGTTTTACTTATTGCAGTTCCAATGATTTGCTGTATCTTTTTTCCTTGTATGTTTATGTATTTTAATGCAACCTTGATTTGATTCTTTTTTATGGCTGCTCTAATTAATCGGTTTCCAACATTATCACATAAAATCTTGTTTTGTACATACGATTATAAATGGTTATTATTTTTTTCAACCTTGTATTATATATGTATATCAAGGGTCTCATGGGATACCAGTTTGTATAACTGATTTGAGTTACCCTGACTAAATAAAGTTTTACTTACTACTTACACATTCACATATTATTTTCCACCTGGGCACATTCCTTGCTAACATGACATACCAATGGATAGGACCCTTCTCCACCCATATTGTTAATATCCGAAGAAAATTTGTGTTTCAATTAAGTCTCGCCACTACTTTTTAAATACCAAAAATAAAAACTCTATTATTGGATTTTTGAAGTCAACAGTTCGAGCTATATGGAATTTTCAACTGACGAAATGCCATATGAAAAGTTGCTAGTTTTAGCGAATAACGCCGGAGACATGACTTAATTGAATTCACTTCGACTTTTAAAAACCTCAATAATGCAGCTCGCGAGGTGTTCATTTTCATCGTGTGAGAATTTACGAGTCCCTACATATCAGAAATTCCTAGGACTCTAGGTTTCGAGACTGGAGGACCCCATTCTCCGAAACCTTTAATCAGATTCAAAACTGTGTGTCCTAGGACACAGAGCTTCTGAAAACTAAAATTAACTTTTACTTAGTGCGGACCCTGACTCTGTATTTTGGTGGACTCCCAAATTCGTTACAACTATCCCAAAATGCAGGTCCTCTCAGAAGCGTCCCTAGGACTCTGTGCCAATGACCAAAGTCCTAGACAGACCCTGTGATCCTTTGATGTAGTGGCCCAGGAATCCGAACCGTGGCTTGTGTCGTCCAGACCCTGTGGTGATGTGATGTAGCGTCCCAAGGCATACAGATATGCTACTCGTACTTAATTGAAAGGTATTCTTGTCTACTTAAAAGCAGGCCGAATCCGAGCATTCCGCTGTGGCTTAGCGGTGCAGATCTTCAGACGAACAGGTAGTAATGTGTATTGTAATATTGTTGTAATCTGTGATTGGTGATTATCTACGTATGTTCGAGTACTGGTCGCAACCACTTTAAGCGTCCGGTGGGTTTTAGAACTTGTTTATTATTTTTTTCTTTTCTTTAATTTATTTTACTTAATTAATTTCTGTATTTTTTATTTATTAGTGATTTTTATTACTTCTCTGTAAATTTAATTTTATGTCTTTTCAATTTTTAAATAAAACTCTTTTTAAATTTGATATTTACAAATTGGTATTTAAAGAGAATGTTGTAATATTAGGACAGAGAGTTTTGAACTAAGAAAACAGTTTTGTGAAAAATGAATAGATAATTTGAATCTGTTACTTGTTTTGTTGTTATACATACAGTGTGATTATAAACATCAATATCGATTTGTAAACAGTGATTAAGGTTGAATGGTAAAATATTTATATATATTAAACTTATCAAATATGGAAATGTACAAGCAGAGCCGTTGATTGGTAAAACAGGTGGTCAATAAAATGAAAGATGAACGCCATCAATGTCATATAGTGTTCTGCGTCCGTCATTAACATCTTTGCGTGTTCAAATACCTTAACATGCAAGTTGAACCTGTATAAGGTTAACATTATTAAACATAATAAATGTGTATTAATGCAATCTGTTTTATGTATTAGCGCCTTGTTTTTGCAGTGTAATTAAATTATAGCGCGCATGTGACAAAATGGCGTTCGCTAAACAGTGTAAATGAAAACGTATAGGTTATATGCTACTAAACTCAAATTCCAATATCTTGGGTGTCTAGTTGAACCGCTTTCTTCCTTTCCTTTCATCCGGAAACTGCTTTTAAAAATGTCTCAAATGCCTAAACTGTAAAAATAACCGTATTTTACGGTGAAACTTAAAAATACGGTGATCTTTTACAGGGTCGTTACATTTCGAAAGTGATGCATTTTCAGTAATTGGCATTGTAACACTGTTAATGTTTTCTTCTCAAATTAATTGCATTTATAAACAGATCGGATGCAATTTTTAACTCATTAAGTTCACCCCGATTGGCTCACACTCAGCTGTAACGACTATTGAGTATCTCCGTGTTTGGCATTTCATGCCATTTACGTTTAATAGTATAACTAACAAATCGTGTTACCGTATGTTGAAACATGGTTTATTCGGTGAAATTAGCTTGTCTTTTGGTGGAAATATTCTTGAATTCAATTTCCTCTATTACAATTTTATAGAACAAATTGCCAAAGTTGCCAGTTTTCCATAGACTACTGTGTGTGAAGGTATATTGTCAAAAACGTTAGGTCAAACAAAACCCACTAATTTTGAACAACTTGACGTAATTAGTAATAGCCAAAACTGTTAATAGCATATCTTCCAAAGAAATGGTTCTTCATAAAAATGGTTACTTCTACATATAACTCAGCATAAAATGGACCCTGCGCCAGCTATTTTTGCATCTTTCTTTAAGTAACACAAATCTCAAACGCATATCAAAGAAAGGGCAATCCTTATCAGCTAATTTACTAAAAGGATCATTTCCATCATCAATTTGTGTTGTACTCGTTGTGATGGTTCAAAACAATATCTACTATACGATGTTATCACTGTATCCACATTTATGGCCATAAATTAGTTGCACGTGCGAAATGATAAACGGTGTGGGTAATGTACATGCACTTCATAAATATGTTACAATGTTACTCTTATATACATTTTTAAAAATATTATAAGTTTGACAAAAAAGAGAATGTTTTTGAATGTGTTGATGTTCATTCCATTTTGGCCCCAGTCACGAGATACACAAGTAACGGGACAGCCACACAGAGTCTAACAGTAAATGTGATTTATGAAGGCTATTTGAGTGGTTATTTTCATGTTCCAAACCTCATTCGATAAGGAATACTTTAATGCCCAGTTTTCTAGCTTTTCTCTCTGGGGTAGTTTCCTTTCGCCGCCCGGTTTTTAAGCTTTTGCTTAGTGCTAACAATATTTTTGCCTTTGCGTGTACTCTACTTGTCACTACATTGCAAATCTGTTGCTGATCTCATCCTCTGTTCCCCTTGATTCCATGTCTATTTCAGCTTCCTCTAGCAGTTATCTCCCATCTAACCGAATATGTGGGAGATTTATTGTAATTGCCCAATTGGTATTTTCCTTTTTCTGCTCCTTTTCGTGCAAAAATAGCACCAACCGGAATAGAAGTATTGTTAAGAGACGATCTTGAAGTTGTTGGATTGGGGATGTGGCCAGTAGTCCACAAGGCACAAAAGTGACAATTTCCAGGACGCAGTGTAGAAACGAAAAAAAAAACACGTTCGGAATATCAGCTTCCCGTGTGGTTTTGCTCTAAATGATGGCAAACGACTATTTTAATATAGTTCAACTTTTGGTAAGTCAGCAAAATCGACAAATATCCATTATCCGTGACAATCCAATATCCCGTATTTTCATACTCTCTTGACTTATTAATCATGTGACGTCATATTTAGATGTTTTCTAACTTATTTCTATGCCAATAGAAAGAAGCCCATCTACTATCCAGTGACCAAATATATTTTGAAGTATGGATTTTTTAATAAGGAAACTCCTAGGGTGTAACCTCACTCCCAAAAAGGGTCTGTCTCCTTAAATGGAATCACTTTTCTCATATTTTGTCTGTCGCAGATACATTTAGCATCTTCTAAGGTGGAGGTGCGTACCCCTCAAGTATATACTCCTCTTGGAGGTCATTCCTCTCTCTGAGCAGACGCCAATCATTTCGAGGCTTTCTAGACGCCATTATTTTTTACCCGAGACTGTACCTACCCGTGTAAAGACCATCTATGGTCTGACCGCAAACTGAACAAAAGTCATGTATGCCTCTACATTCAGATGCTGCCCCTCCCTTCCCTCGGTTAATTGTAGCAAGCTGATCACCTGCTCCCAGTCCGAGCTTTCCCATTTTCATTTGAAAGTATTCTTGCATTGATGAGCTGTGTTTACCTGCAATATCCCACATTTTTTACATTTTCTCGTTCTTTTCTTTCTTCTTCTCGCGGCGAGCGAACTTTTGCATCTTCAGTCCTATCCTGGTGTTGCAATCTCCTCTACAGGAACACGTTCTTGGCTAAATGGATTCCAATGGGCTCTTGTTAGTGTGAATAGTAGTCTCTTCTGCCATGTTGGTTCGACAGTAGGTAACAATCACAGATGCAGCAATATTTTCCTTCCTTTTCCTTGATAATTGCTATGAGGTACGATCCATATAGGGCTTTCACTTGCTAACGAGTAGAATTCCGTCGAGGTATTAAAGCATGCGCTTAGTTGTTCCAACTGGGCAGTTTCGTCTGTTACAGACCAAGTGCATTATTTCAATGGCCGCTGGCGTCATATCATTGCCACGCGGTTGCATGTAACCTTTGGCAATTTCGACTAACTAGTACTGGACCATGTTGAAAATGGACTGCCTATTTGGAAACAAGGTGTTTATGGAGAACCCAAAATGAAACAATGTTAGCCCAACTGGCAACTAGTCCAACTGGCGAATTGGACTAACAATTGCCTATAAAATGCTCGTCCAATCGGCTTCTGGTCCAAATGGTCATTGGCCTGTATTTCTCATGGAACGCCGTTTTTAAAGATTTGCATCATCACTAATTTGTGTGTGTGTGATTTTTTTTATTTTTTTTATTGTTTTTAGGTTTTTCATAATTTGTGTGTGTGTGTGTGTGCATGTAACATTTGTGTATGCCTATAGGCCTATATTTGTAAAGATTTGAATTATAAATAATTTGTGTGAGATATGGTACATTTGTGTGTAATATTTGCTTTGCACACCTTGAAAATTGTAAGACTAACGCACTAATAACACATCTGTGGTATCTATTCTTCAACCATAATCTAGCATTGTGTGTGTATATTGTAGGTTTATACACAAGCAAATAATACACACATGCACAAATAACACAACTAGGCCTATACGTGCACACTCGCAAGTGTAATACATGCGCCAGTAAAACGCGGTGAAGTATAAAAAAACCACTGCAATAATTACGCACGCAGTTCATATACGACACGTGTAATATACAAACAACACCCTAAATACACAACCACACACACACACCAAACAAACGAACAACAAACGCAACACCACAACGATTACAAACGACCCATACGTTTGAACAAACCCGGATGGTGTGTAACACACACCAAAGCGATAAGCCTTTTCCCATTGGCGGCGCGAATCGCATGCTGGGTAAATAAGCCGCCATCTTGGGAGACAAACAAATTGCCGTGTCCATATCACGCACGTCGACCGTCGGTAAAAATCTCTTTTTTATCGTTGCTTTTTTTAAAAAATCGACTGTTTCTTTTTTGCGATTTTCGTATTGTTTGTATTATTTTAAAAATGGAACCGAGGCAATCATGGCCCATCTTTGAGGACTTCACATTGGAATGTAAAAGCTTTGAAAGATTTTCTGAGAGTGAGAGATGACTCCAAAAACGGTAGAAAAGCAGAACTACAGGCACTGGTGTACGTAACGGTGGCAACTTCCGTGTAGAGGAAAAAACGGCAACGAAGTTGCCGAGGACTTGGCACGCTCGGAAGCCTTATAATGAGTCTTCTGAACTGGAATGGTATTACATTTGCCTGAAACCCGTTAGTTGACCTGACAGATGGATGGTTGCCGAGGGGAGGGGGTTTAGCACATGGCCCCCCAGTTCGCCTACTTACTTTCGAGATTGCCACTTGGTTGCTGTGTGAGGCCCCATGCGTCAGTGTAAGAACACAACTCTGACGAAAGCCACCAACCTGCCTGAGCGTCTACTACCTGACTACAAGAAGGGAAAATCTGGCTATTCTTACTTTGATAGT